>SNQN01009109.1:4385-26611 GCA_008642245.1 Bassia scoparia | reverse complement strand
ATCTGGTATGTAATGGAACTAATGACCTACCATGAAAACGCCATGCCTAATACAGCGGTGGGTTGATGCAGTTTTTAAAGTTAGCGTATAAAGATATCCTACTCCCAACTACGAGCGGTGGCAATGTAATATGACAATTAAGGGCCAAATTATCACACTCTTTCCTTTTAAATATCCTCTCAAAATGATTTTCTCTCTCTATCAACTCACTTTGTTCGTTTATGCTCTAGATTGAGTCCATTCATTGATCTCCGCCTGAAATTGCCCTGAAAAGAATCAAAAGGGTTTGTTCAAAATTCAATCTTGTTGATTGGGTTTCTCCCAATTTTCTCGAAAATGAAGTTTTGGTTGTTACGCGAGTGGTAAGAGGCTCTTAAGGGCGGAGTCGAGCTCAATAAGTTCGGTAATTCTTCTTCATTTCTTGGTTTGTGCTCGTCTTTCATTGTAATTTGATGTTGAGCTAGTTGGATGTATTATACCAATGCTGTAATTTTGATTTTGAGCTTTATTGATGTATTCAATACTTGAGCAAGTTTTTTCTGTGGTTTGTTTGCAGGCTACAGTTGCTGATCTTAGGAGCAAGTTTCATAAGAAAAGTAAGTAATTTTTACTTTTCTGCGTACTTGTTGATTGCAATTTCTTTTGACTAGAAATCTATTATGGCTATTAAGATTGAGTCTTTCATTAACCTATACCCAATTGGTGCATAACATTTTGAAATATATCCCAATTTGAGATGATTAGTCCTGTTTGACCTTAAACTGAAAGGTATATAGTTGCGTAAGTATATGCATATGTGTGGAGTGGGAAAAATAATGTGGAAGTGCAATGTGTTTAGTAATGAGGTTGTTATTAATCGTGCTGTTTGCCGAATCCCTTGTTTCATATCCTGTTCAAGCAGATGAGTGATTCTGTAACTGGTTTTCAGCTTTACGAATTATCTTCTCCGTTACTAAATGTTCTATATATCTATAGTTGTTATAGTAGCAAACCTAAGGAACGTAAGTATTAGAGGGTGTTTTGTGTGGTGAAATGGGTGGGGTAAAAGTTGTGTGAGGTTGAAAGGCAAAAAAGGAGGGAAATGCTGCATATAAGGTGAAAGGAGTAAGGTGGGTAACTTTTTTTACCAATGCTAGAATAGTTTAACTGTTTTAAGTGAAATGGATATAACATTAAGGAATAAACAGCATGTGGAAATGTGGTTAATTTTTTCTGGTCTATTGGGTCTTGAGACGAATAGTTAACAGCATTGGTATGATGTGTGTGATGATATAATTCGGGGCCTAGTGTATTCTTTGGTCTCTAGTTTGCCCCCAGACCCCTGTAGGAAAGGCTAGGTACGGCCATAAGTCCATAGAATATAGGAACAAATGCCCCTAGACATTTATAACGAAAAATAATGCATTTGTCCTAAACTATGGATTTCTGTGAATGAGATGGCGGTGATTGAAGATCTTCAAGAGGATAGATATGTAAAGCTTGAACAAAAATGAAAATTAGCGAGGAGATACATGTAGAATTGTGAGAGTAGACTATCCATCTAATCTAATATTGAGATGTTTAGCTTTTAAATTAATATAATTGAAGTTCTAATTTCTTGGAAGCACAATAGTATCTATAAAAGGAGGTTAAAGACGTTCTTAATTCTTCGGAAACCATAATATCTATAAGAAGGAAGGCAAATTCTTAAAACTGTTCTAATTGCTTTGGAACCATAGTGTTAGCAAAATTGGTTCTTGCCTCCCCAGTTGTTGGGTGACTCATGCCAGTAGTCATGCTTCATCGTATAGAGGAGTTATCTTTACATGTGGTGTCTGGGTCTTTGTCCGTAGATTAGTAAACAAATCATTTACAGTTGAGTTCAATGATGGGCTTTTTGAAGCTCCTTAAACTATCCAGCTAGCTTTTTGTTTGCAGCACAGACTTTGTTTAAATAACTAAAATAATGACTTGGAATACCTTTTAGAACTAAAGTTCAGTTAAGCTGTGCCGCTGCTGTAAATCTTTCTAGTTGAATTGGAACGTAGGGCGTTGCTTAAGTGCGGTTGACGAGGTTTTCAAACAGGAAGTATGTTTATATTGTGGAAAGAGTAAACCAAATCGGCAATACCTAGGGGTTGTTTGTCATTTGTGACTCTAAGCTTTGTTAGTTACTATTAATCTCTCGAGAAATTTAGTTATATCTTGAATAGTGGACCATAATTTATTCGAATTACATGGGCGAAGATGAAGTTAGGAGGGCGGCACGAGTCTTGGAAGCTGTTGAACAAATTCAAAGATAGGTTCGGAAAAAGTCTAAATGACTTGAGTTGATGCTAAGGTATACACTTGACTTTCATTTCGCGATAGTATGCAGCTTGCTTTCCTGGGGTAGTCTACTGGATCTACATTGCGAATGAATGGCTCATTGGCCTAATTGAAAATTTTGAAATCTTCCTTATGGATTGTATGGTTCTAAGGGAAATTTCTTGTAACCTTGATTGCCTTCTGCCCAAGAGTGCCACTGAATACGGGCTGATGTTATTTTAGTTTATCCTTTCTAGTGTTGAGTCTGGACTTTGCAAGTTCTTGTAGACTTTTTATACTAAATGGAATGTATCTTTACTGTTGTTGATTTTGCACTAAGCCTTAGGCGAGTGATCAATTATTACGGAGTATATATTTTAAAGCCCGTATATCTATATTCATTATTTATAAAGATAGTCAAAATGCATGAATTTGTTCTCTTGAGGAAATTGCATTGTTGGGTATTGGTTTGTATTTTTAGATATTTATTCTATTTTTATTTCGGCTCTGTGTGCTCCTGGAATACCTGAAGGCACCTGCAGACAAAGAAATTCTACCTTCAAAGACAACGATTGACTCTTCCTGTCCAACCTGGATCAAAGGAAAAGGCCAACTGTTCCTGAACAGCAGGAAAAGCCTCAAGGGAGTAGTTCGGATGGTAATTCCAACACCATATACTGTGGTTTGTTAAGGACCTGGACCCCAATTTTCTTACCGTACCTCTTTTCTTTTGTTGATACTTGGGTCCTTTGGTTATCTACCCAGGTATTTCACTACCTCCCTGTTGTGTAAGGTCTTTGGTTACAAAGAGGAACGTATCATACACCAGTTCGAGGACTTATGCCTGTTTAGTTACTGCGTGTGTTTCACTATTTTCAAGAGAATCATGGAACACCTTTTTTGTGCATCGGCTTCAGGTCATGCAACTGTACGCACTCTGTCCAATGTGTTCCGCCAATTGTGTACTACTGGACCTTTGAGCTTTTATTGCTTACTATGTGAACCACCCTTTTACACCCCCGTTAGTGAACGTCAATGGAAGATGGATTTGGATGTTGGGCTGCTCTGCCAAGTCTCTAAACTTCTATTGCCATATCTTGCTAAAAGATTCTGAGTCCTGGATGGAAATGGGGTACCAGATACTCGCGGATTTTGTTCAAATTTGTGAACCTTGTGCGAATACACCAACTGAAATTTATTCAGGGATAGCTTGCAATATTTGCAACCCAGAGCTGTGGACAGGCTATGTCGTTGTTCGCTGTGGTTGCTGCCGGAATTCAGACTAACTGGGCGCTTGCAAAGCACAGACGTCTGTTAATAGAGGTAATTTTTTAAGAATTATTTTTTATGTTATTTTGATCACTTGAATGGAACATATATTACTGGATGTTGACATTTCTGTTTGGGCTAGAGAAGACTGGACCAATCTTAAATACACACTAGTCAAGCAGACACCCACACATTTTTTTTAAAAAAATAAACTAAAAGTGAAGAAATAAGAACAGACAGTAAGGGTGGAGAAAAAGCAGAAGGCTATAGCAAAAGAGAGATGGCAAACTAGTGTAAAAGTATGAAAAAAGGCCAATGCATGCGTAATGTAAAAATCTACTGGCACCTAGAACCTATTTGGATGCAGTACACAGACTCAAGCCCTTCTCTAGGTTGAGCAGGAACATTTTGTTGGTATGTTGCGAATTAATGATGTAGATTCTTGCTAAGCCCGTTTTCTCACATAGGGAAAAGGTCAAGAGAGATTTTCACTAGGCATCATATTTGCCAGCCATACCAGGGTGGTTGGCAAAGAAAGTGATTGAAGTTTAGCTAAGGTCTCTTCCCAAAAATAAGTTTGCAGTGATGTGCCATTAGTATAAAGATATATGCGGACAATGGTGTCATCATCATGAACTTCATGCAAAAAAGAAAATTTTATACTACCGAAAACGAAAGTCTTTGGCCATAAGCTGTTTGATGTCACGCAAACCAGTTTGTGTGAGAAGAGTCGACTTGCCTTTTCATCTGCTACGTACTCTTCACAGCCTCACAGGCCATGAGGAAGCACAATATATGATGGGTCTGCTCATAAACCCAGTAGGCAGTAGACCTGCCCCTAGGCGTGTTCAATTATTAATTTGCTTTCGAATAATACTGTCAGAGTGTTCATTAGAGCTATTGCATGAACTGCGTTTAAATTTCTAGTGATAAGTTATCTCTATGGATTACATGAAACTGTTGAACTAATGGTTGCAACAATCTATGAATATATGTGGGTAAAAATTCTCAGTGGTTATGTGAAGCTTTATTCTTCTCGATTTTAAGACCTTGTTTCTTGTATCTCACCTTTGTTCTCAACCTGCTGTGGTTTTTTTTTGCCTTGCAGCTATTTGACGTGTAAAGATGGAAGACCCAAGTTACCCACGTCCGATGGTGATATTGCTTCCATTCTGTAGATTAGAGGTACCACTAAATTCAAGGACGGTGTCTCCACTGTCAGAGCTTTATCAGCGAGCCAGTAACTTTATCAGAAATATTGTTCAAGTTATACTGTGAGTTCAATGTTCAAAAGCTGCCATATGAGATATTAATGGATGTTCTTGTTGCTGTAGAACTTGACGTTCAGGTGGTATCATCAATGCTGTCATTCCTAGATTACGTGAAGGCAAACTTTTATTCCCCCTTCTGTATTTCCATCTGTGTTCCCCTTGGTTTCCATCTTTTATTGATGTAATAGATGTTGAACATCATAATTATTTGAATTTCATAATTTTGTGTGTTTTTGTATCAAGCTGTAAACTATTTCTCAATTGCAGAACTTTATGTCAGGTCACTTTATTGATGAATATTAATCATGGGTCTGAAATTTAAGTTTGATTGCTTCTGTCTTTTACAATCAGACTGTTGAGCTTAAAGTTTTTTAGGCATGCCCATCCAGTTTAGCCTTGAGGTGTATTTAACCCCGACGTACACCAATATCTGGAGTCTAGGTTGTGTAGCCACTATATTGTGTCGTGTGAGATCTCCCAATCAATGAAGATTTATGTGTACAGCGAGACTCGAAACGCGGACTTACTTTAGCGACTATCAGTCGCTTAGTCATTTGAAGCCGAAACCTTCATTGGTTGTCGAGTCTTAAAGTGGATCTTCTTTTTCTCAGGTTTTTTATGTTTTCTATTGTTGTGGATTACTTGATATGCATCGTGCAAATTGCACCTACTATGTATAAAGTCATATAAGTATTCCAGCTATTGAAAGAATGAGGAAGTTTATATGAATGCAAAACTCAGATGATTTCAATGCATATACTCTTTTAATCTGTGAAAGAAAAATAATAATAATAATAATGTTATTTACAAGCCTGCTTTTGTGTGGATAATGAATCCGGCGACTCATTGTATCACATCAGGAATCTATTTGTTTAAAATTCAAGCGAATCTTCATTATATTTGCCTGTGTGAAATCAGATGTCGTTGTTATGTCAAACTTGCAATTCTTAAGCATATTTTGAAAATTCTTTTCTATTCATCTTCGTTATAAGAGAGTTGCGATTAGAAGAAGTTTTTTTTTGATTTAAGTTCTTCAGTTTAGAACAGTGACCAAAGGCTCATTAGAATCAAAATCAGGAGTATGTGTCGTGTCCTCATCAAAAACATCAACACAGAGAATTTGAAGTCTTATAAGATTGAACCCACATAGCTTGATTTTGAGATGATAATTGAAAGTTTATTTGTTTAGTAGGTGATATGATTATATTGAAGCAATAGTTTTGTGAGAATGATGTTTTTTTTATTCTAAGGATAGAGAGTAAGATTATTGTAATGGATTATACGTAATAATTAATTGGCAAAAGCTAACGAGCGCAAGATAAGAGAAACTAAAAGGTGAAAATATTCAAGAATATAAACATTAATTACACCATTTACATGTGATTTTGGCATAAAATTCCAAAATTTATTTACCATTTTAGAAAATATATTTATTCTCAACAAAGAAGAAGGGAAAGAAGGGAAGGAGAGAGAAAAGGAGGGAGGAGACGAGATAGCGTCCCGGGACATCCGTTAGCAAATGCGTAATAATTTTGGTTTATGTAACCGACATTATTCATGGATGTGAAAGTCTTTAATTGGATCAGGAGTTACACTATAGAGGGTATTGCTTTTTACATCTATCGAAACATACACTTAGAATCAAAAGTAACTCTATATCCAAATGGATTCATTATCACAAATCATAATCACTAGTCTTTGTTTCTAAAGTAAACAAAAGATTAGAAATCCATAATCCTAATCCTAGATTAATAATGGATTGTTGGTTAATTAGAAATTGTTGAAATAAATGGAAGAGGGAGAAAGCATTAAAGGAGAGAAGTGGGGGCCAAAACGGGTAATTTACAGCAAGAAAATGACGGAAACCGCGGGACCACTCACATACACTATCAGCTATGCACCGACCTTCGCGTCCACCGCAGAATCCCTTCTGCCTTACGTGTCATCACATCCGAACATCCAGGCTGTACAATGCGACGCGTGATTTCACATCAAACCTTCTTAAAACATTATTCTTCTCCTTAACCTCCTTCCATTCCCTCTCTCTGCCCATTTTCACATTTCCTTTCGCACTTCTCTCTCTCTCCTCTTTCTCTCTCTCTGTCAAAGTATTATCAGGCTGCCTTCGTTCTCTTATCCGAATTTCGTTGTTTTGAATTCAATTCGCATTTCATTTGTATTGCTTTATGTCTGATTCATGATCATTTCACATTTCGATTTCGTTCCGCATTTTTGTTGTTTTTTTGGCGGTGAAATGTATGTATCTGTTCTGTTTATTTAGTTTGTATTTGATTTAGTTATGTGCATTTTGATCGTTTTGAATTCAGATTTTGCGGATTCGTTTTTTGTTTTTTCAGTTTTCTCAATGTGTTTGAATTTGAATTTCGTTCAAGATCAGCAATTTGATGAAATTGTGCATTGATTAATGCTGCAGAACCTTGTGAAATTCTAATCTCATTGCTGTGATGTGGATGATTGTTTGTTTACCTTGTGAGATTTCATTGCATTTCTGAGCATTATTGATGATTTCATTATTTGTCATATATCCAAATTTTGCTCTCTCTTTGGTTTTGCATGAGATTTTGATTGATTGTCAATGGACATTATTATTGTTTACTAACTTACAAGCATGATGTCTGTTGTATCTTAATGCAATGAATTTGGATATAACTAAATGTTATTTCTATGAGTCATAGGACAATATATTTTAGAAATCAAATGAAGAGATTTCGTTAAAACTTAAATTTTCAAAATTCATTGCAAAATGCATATGATCAGTGTAGAGTTGACGGAAGCATGAGATAACGATGGATCAGTGAGATTTTTTGGGTTTTTGCTCTTAAATCAACCCACCCCCCCCGCGCCCGTTGAATCATTGGATGGTGTATTTTTCTCAATCTATGTTGTATGCAGACCAGATATTTCTTTATGAGTTGAAACTCTATAGGTGATGAGGAGATTAAGAATTTTAAGGTTGTTTAGGGTGCGTGTAGAAGACAGATGTTGCAGCGATGAGATGAGCAGGTTAATCGATTGCATGTTTGTTTAAGGATGAAAAGTGATAGATTTTCGTGGGCTTTGATTGTTGAAATGTGTGATATGCATGTTATCTTGGGATATAAGTTTGCTTGGGCCACCAGACTTTATTTGCGCATAATCGTTTTATGAAATACTTAATAGCATCTTATTAGTAAAAACTGAGGCAATAATAAATTTGGAGAACCTTATTTTAGTGAGGAATGCCAAGGTCTTAGGGCTGTAGGGTTAAAGGCTATTTTCTTAGAAAAGTGTGATGGTGGAAAGGCACTATGTAGTTTATGTGTAGGATGGATGGATAGTGATTGTATCACTGCCTAAAACTTGAAGAATAAAGGAATTGAATTGATAGGAATTAAACCTATTTAAATTGAAGGGATTTGATAAGCCTGTAAAGTTTTATCCTGATGTCTGATTATTAGCTGTAAATGAACATTTCTTTTTGGATTTGTTGTCCCTGTCAGTCAAAGATTGTTGATGAAGTTTCAATTGGTTAACTTTTACATGAATTTGTTAGTTAACAGTTAACGATTGACCCACTTGTTAGAATATAGTTGCCAGTGGTATTATTTTGGTATATGGCTGATTTTTGTGGTCTGTTTCAGCAGTACAATAAAAAAATGGCCGACGTGAGACATTCAGCCACTTGGTCTGTGACAATGGAACAGGAGATGGTTAGGTCTGAGTATTCCTGACTTGACTATGTTTAGTTGCTCAGCATTTCCCATCTTTCCTGTACCTGCTGCGAAACGATTATTATTGGATCCACCATGTTTGTTTAAATGAGGCTGGATTTGCCGGCGATGATGCTCCTAGAGCTGTCTTCCCAATATTGTTGGTCGTCCTCTCACATGGTGGCATGGTTGGTATGGGTCAGAGAAGAGCTTATGTTGGGATGAAGCTCAATCTAAGCGAGTATTCTCACTTTGAAATGACCCTATTGGAACATGGGTATTGTTGAGCAATGTGGGATATTATGGAGAAAATTTGGCAATCACACCTTCTACAATGCAGCTGCCTTTGTGGTCTCGCAGAAGAACATCCAGTTTCTTCTTGACGTGGAAGACCTCTGAATCCTAAGGCTAATCGGAGAAGATGACTCAAGATTATGTTTGAGACTTTTAATTGGCCCCGCTATGTATGTCGCAAGTCAGGCTGTGCTGTTCCCTAGTATGCCAGTGTCGTACAACTTGGTAAGCTTTTGAAATTGAAGCTCAATTAGACTTTTCTACCAACATGCAACTTAGGAATGTTGCTTGTTTAATTTTTATTTTTAAAATGCCTTGTCTCAGATTCAAGAAGCAGTTTGCCTGCATAATATTTTAGAAATATACACACAGACGTTTGTGTTACGTTGTTAATTCATGGCGAGGTATTTGTGCTGGCAGCTCTTGGTGATGGTGTGAGTCACATGTCCCCATCTAGTGAAGGATATGCACTTCACATGCTATTCTAGGCTCGACCTTGCTGGTCGGACACTGACAGACTACTGATAAAAATTCTCACTGGGAGCGTGGGTATTCTTTCACCACATCAGCTGAACGGAAATTGTTAGAGATATGAAGAAAAGCTTGGCTTAGCATTGCCGCGTTGACTACGAACAAGAGATGGAAACATCAAAAACTAGCTCCGCAGTAGAGAAAAGCTATGAGACTACCTGATGGACAGGTTATTCAACTATTGGGAGGTGAGGCGTTTCCGTGTGCCCTGAGGTGCTCTTTCCAGCCATCACTTCATCGGAATGGAGCAGGCGGGTATGCACATTGAGACTACCTATAACTCCTCATAAGTGTGATGTGGATATCAGGAAAGACCTTTACGGGAAACGATTTTCTCACGTGGTGTACCAACTATGTCCTGGTATTGCTGACAGAATTGAGCAAGGAAATACCGCATTAGCTCCCAGCAGCATGAAGATCAAGGTCGTGGCACCACCTGAGAGAAAAATACAGGTACTGGATCGAGGTATCCATCTTGGCAATCTCTCAGTACATTCACAGGTGATCACAATTTCTTGGTCATTCAGATTTCGGCAATTACGTGTGTATTTTTAGTTTTTTCTTGATCGTAACCTAGTTTGTACCTGTATTGCAGAGGTGGATTTGGCTAAGAGCAGAGTAACGATGAGTCTGGTCCTTCAATTGTGCCAGAAAGTGCGTTCGAAGTATTTTGATAACATGTGGTGCGGAAGTCTCAGATCGTTGTCTCTTTGTGGAAACCCTTTTAGAAGCTTTTTTGAGTACAGAGAAAAACCTGCTGTTCATGCATTTTTGTTTATTTTCAATGTTTATTCTCACATTGTAGATGATAGACATTGAGAAGGTGAAGAGTGGTTTAAAATGGTTGAATTCTTTAAATGAGCAATTCTTTTTTAACTTGAAGTAAGACCCTTCTGCAATTTTGCAATTCTTGGGATTTATTCTTTATACTAGTATAGTACTATATATATTGCTATTGTCGAAAATAGCGCATTATTCATTATCATGTTCTGAAATTAATCTGTCTAGCTAGAGGCATTAGACTCAGTTTTGGCCAAGCTAGTATGCTACGGCAACCAAAGAACACGGCTGGTTGCGTTCTTATTTGATGCATTTGTGGTAGGTTGATTTTAAGTAGGCGATAACGTCAGTTCTGGACGAATTGCCTCGAAGGATTCCCTATGCGATTAAATTACACGTCGCTTGTAATTGTGTGGGATTTTGAGCTTCTTTTAATGTCAATCTGCTGGAACCAATTTATGCTTCATAAGTCTTGTTTTTCGTACGAACATTAGCTCAAACAGGTGGATTTTTCAATTGGACTTCTAACTTTGTATTAATCGTGTTCTTTTCTCTTTTTTTAGTGGGATAAACCTTTTCAACATGCGAGAAATTATCAGTCCACCCAAATTGCATAACAATATTTTTAGAGAGATAGTTTAGACTCAGAATTCAGAGTTAGTCCCGGGGTATTTACATGCCATATAACCTCAGGTTAAAAAGGGATAATTTTATTCAGTACCGTTATTACAACAATGATATCGTTAAACCAACTAATTAATTTTGACTCTGAAATTGGTTTAATTCATTTCAACAACTTGTAAGATTACATCACTAAAACAAAAGATTGTTACAAAAAGTTATTTATCAACGAATTTGGCCAAGTATTCTAATAGAAATTGTGCAAAAGTTACATGAAATTTCCAGAATTCAGAAAAACCTAGAACATGTCAATGTTAGGTAACATTATAATTACTCAAAAAAAAAAAAAAAGATAGCAAGTGATAAAAAAAAAACTACTTTTAAGCACAAGTTAGATTATCATCGTTAGGCCATATATATTCGTACAAAAATGATTAGAGTTTTTATGATACAAGAAATCGCAACAAAAAGAAATTTCTATCTCGCTTGAAAACCCTTTGCTATACAGTAGGTAAAGCTGGTTGATCAAGAAATGAAACATTGAAGCGTAACCATGACTCAACAAATCCAAAGAAGCCTAGATTATATAATGCTGTATACTCTAAGGTTTCATACAAGTAGTTACCACCAAATTAACTCAGTAGGAAAATTCTCCACAACGCCGTCCTGTAACCAACGGACTATGAGCCGCAAGCTCCCAAAGCATTGTTTGGGTTATGCTCAACGATTCACTTTCGATCCTGAATTTTCAGACCAGGTCACCGATAACCTCAACCATTGGTATACCAAACCACTTGCATAAGTAAACGAGCTCAACGTCGAAACACCAACCTGCAAAACAGGAAAACAAAGTTTAAACTCCTAGCTCTTGCAGCGATCAGAAAAACATTACTAAAATAAAAAAGGTGAGGATTTATCTTTACTACTTCCTCTAAATCACCCTACTTTTCTTCATGATCTCGTCATGATATAATATGAAACTGACATACATTAATACCAATAGGTATTGCTAATAAGACAAATCTAACATCATCTTCACAGTCACTACCCGTGAAAAGTTCACTCAATAGCTGCAACTTCAGAAAGCCAAATCTCCAATAACATACGCAAAGGTGACTTTGCGATTATTGCTGACATCAAGTAATCAATACAAATTGCTGAATACAGTATTTCAATGTCCATGACAGACATAGTATTCACATAAGAATGCCCAAAAAACCAACACCCACACTCATTTTTGAAATTGAAAACAAAATACAATATTAAAAAGATGTCATTCCATCAAAAACTATATGAGTGTTATATGAAGAAGGTATTTGATAGGAAAAAACAAGACAAACACCTTTTGTCCATCACAAAAAGTCATCACCAAGGTCATTTCCTTAAATTAACTTCTCCAAAACACACACAAACAAAGAAAATTTGTACTCTTACAAACCATGCTTTTGTAATGTTTCTAGCCCCGCCTAATCACATGACAATCAACTACCAAACTCGACAAAAGTTGCATTCACGTAGTTATTTCGAACAATTACTTCACAATACATACTACCATAGATAGAAAAGGCTTATATACCTTTTTTAGGCGGACATTGCCTAAAAAGCCTTTGTGCAGCAAGCCCTTGGTGAACATTTTGAATACCACACGTGTCAGATGTGTCAAACCCCATAACACGTGTTCAGCACAAAACAAATAGAACAAAGACAAAAAAGAAATAATTCTGACATGAGAATCCACTTTATCAGAGTCCCTGCCAAAGATGAAATTTACCTGTGTATCACGAAATTCCATGGACCAGCAAGCCATGAGAACCAACAAGATGAAAACCTTTCATCAGAAAGTTACGATACCTTTTCTCTGGTAAGTAGGCAAAAGGGGGAAAAAAAGGGATTTAGCTCATAAATTGTATTTCTGGAGAGAGAAAACAAGTAAAAGGGTAGAGGCATAGAAGCAAACCGTGGTCAAGGCCTTCTCCTCTAAATGAGCACGAGAACCAAAAGCAACAGACAAGATATCATGTAGTTTTCGTAGAACTTGAATTGCCGAGCAGTAGGCAGACAAATTCAGTCCTTGTTGCAGCAACTGCGTGAATCTTATGGAAATACATCAGATAATGTATGAACCAATAGGATGAACAGATACTCCAACATTCCCAATTTTATTCTTTGTAAATTCTCTGACATAACAAGCGATTCAAAAATATAGGATAGAGTAGCTAGACACCGAACCTGAGTTTCAGTTTCTCAAGATCATCGACCTTTGGTTGCTCCATCTGCATCCAGCAATGAGAAGCATTCACCACTGCTGAAGAATCCCCTGTTTGCACAATCGCTTCACATAAGCAAAGACCTTCAATCTCAGTTCTTATCAAGATAGCATCGTCACACGCAAAACTTTCTTCATAAAGCATTTCGATTTAATACTTCCTAGTAGAAGTTGCGGTGATGAGCCTGAAGTGAAACTCATTTTCTATAGCTTGTCGTCCCTTTCCATAGTTTCTTCCAAGAAGTATAAACCCTAACATTTTCAACCTGGTACTGTCTTCACAAAGTCAAAGAGCTTAACTCTATTTTCGTCCATCGATCACTGCCATCATCCACATCAGCCACGCTAAAAAGGTGACAATAACAGTTTAAGATTGTTAATAATGCTGGCACCAAAAGTTTTACTTGCCATGCAAATCAATAATTTCGATGACAATCACAGTGTAATGTAACACCTTCCCACAGCATAAACAAGCCGAAACATGCACATTACAATGTACTGTGGACCCCTTACATATTAGAAAGACATGCAGTATGGTATACCCGTTAGTAAATTGATTCTATGTCGCTTCTCTCCGTACGCTGCTTGTGCCTAAACGAAAATACATCCTCAAGAATGAGAGTACCCACATAAAATAAGTTCGACTTTGTATGATGCAAGCTCACTATACGAACAATCTAAAATAACCACAGATGGAGTCATCAGAGATGAAACAATTTCAAACAAACTGTAAAACAGTTTGGCAAAAATTATGTTGACTTATGAGTCATGCTTTCAGCATGAAATAAGATGAGAACTAGCAATTCAGGATCCATCACAATATTAAGGCATAAATTCCCTTGAACCCATACAAGATCGGACATCATAAAAAAGGCAAGCCTAAGATTGCAAGTAATGTTCCAAAAGAGCACATGATCAAATAAGTGAAATTCCTCTCCCTTGTCATAAAATTTGGACCCCTTGCAAATAAAATATTAACAAAGCTTTATTGCTACATGCATTTAAATAAGCATGAACACGCCAATTGTCAATGTATAAATAAGAAACACAAGATAGTCTGGATTTATTAGCACAGAAGGTTTAACTAACTAAATCAAACTAACATATATTTATTCCACTTTGTTACTGGACATTGTGGACAATTTTTCATATACCACCACTAACACTTGTTAGAGATCAGCATGTTAATATCCGTATTTTTGGAAAGCTTATAGTTGCTGTTTGCAGATCAATCAGCATAAATTTAGCGTACAACCAGAAACACACAAAGCACATCTCTGGTGTTTGGGGACAACCCAAATTTTCTTAAAACAACAAAACACAGGAAACGACATATAAAGAGATAATGAGATGTACATGTAGACATTGTAGTCAACAAGGACACTCACTTAAAAAAGACAAAAGATAGACAGAAAAAATGTTGCAAGACCCAAAAATTGATGTAATTTTTTATACACTTACTTGCATGTTTAACAAGTGTCATTGGAAGTCTGTTGCTCCTCGTTGAATGCGGGGATGATCAAAGACAATATACTTCGTTGCAGGATCAAGATAGGGGGCATTGAAACCTGATGAAAATTGTAATGAATCAAAATATTCTAGAGGACAGTTTAGGCGGTTTGTAAATTACTTTAGATACTAGAAATTGGTAGAAGTTTCTAGAGGTTAGTCTTATATTATAAATACGGTTAGGTAGTTAAGTGCTTTAGTGATGAATGTTTTGAATGAAAAAACCTAGGAGAGTTGTGACTTCAAGTCACTTAGGAGAGTGGTAACCTAAAGTTACTAATTTGGGAGAGAATCTAGCCTTTCGAAAGCTTGATAACTATCTTAGTGTGTGTAATTTCATATTATCATTCATAATATTTCATCATTAGTTGTTATTATTCATCCTTTAATCCACAAAATCAGCCCTAAATCATCATTATACTACTACTACTGCTACACTATATCAGTCATGGCACTTCGTAACAAAAATGTTTCATGTCAAGTCGATATATTTAAGCCAACATGTCAGCCTAAGTGTCTACAAACAACGCACTAACATTGGGTAGAGTTGAGAATCCAGCAGTTGATCTCAAAAAACATCCAKWGTGCAAATAAGCATGCCATGAGTGAAGTAAATGCACTTGTGCTTCCAACAGAGATTTTATATAGACCCTCTTGGCAGTATCAAGAACATGTGGAGAACAAAGTGTTCCAGCAGAGTAGGTATAGCAACAGTCTGTTAAGTCCCAAGATATAACATCTCTATAATAAGCAGATGAATCATGAAAATATGAAATAGCCATCTTACTAATATACAAAGTATATTGATACTCCAAAAAAAAAAAAAGGTTGGCAGGTTGCAACTCATCCATATAACTAATGGAGTAAGGTTTAGATGTCTAAAGATTGACAAAGATGCTCATGATTGCCATACAGCATGGACAAACATCATGAAGTTGTGTTTTGTCATGTGGACGAAAAAATTTACTAGAAGGTTATCATGTTTTGCGTAGTGTAGTCATGTACTGTAGTTGGTTAACAATTTCTAATCGAAAATCCTTGAGGTAAATAAAAGTGTATTTCTAAGCCATTAAAAGTCACAACCTCAACGTGTACATGCATAGTCCAACATGCTTCATAGATGAGCTCGAATTCACAATGTACATTCTTAACCAACTAGCTGTGATCAATCCCTCTTCACCTCCATTGTCTAACAAATATATAATGGAAAACAATACTACTTCCAAATATAGAGATTCTGAGCTTCCTCAGTTCTTCCAACAATCCACTTATTTTCCAACGCAATTTGAAGTATGCACTAGCACCTTTCAAACAGATTTCTTAATTCCTAGTAATTTGTTAAATCAGGCATCGCAAAACATAAAAAGCTGCATTACAGCGAAGAAACGCTTCAATGYTCACCACTAATTTCCAACGATATGTCAAATTCCTAAACTAATGTGATAATGAGACACATCCTTACTACTTACAATCCAAAATTGACACTTAAACCAGCGAATTCAACCAAWTATAATGCGGACAACACAAACCCTAGCTTCGATCAAAGATTCAACGTCGTGAATCAAAAGATCCAAAATCATAACATACATAATCAAACAAAGAGTGAAAAATAATAAGTTTTARAAAATCGCAATCRAGAATCRTACCGGCTTAATGGAATTAGGATCCTCGAAAATCGCTTGACCTTCAACATGACTGCGAAAACCAGACACAACATAGAATGAAAAATAAAAAATCGAAAACGAAGAAKAAATTTMAATCAAAATCAACGAAATCGAGATGAAATAGAAGGTAGCAGAATGAACATACGCATTGTTGAAGCGACGATTATAAGCGTGGAAGAAGATGAAAGTGAGAATGGCGATGAAGAGAAGTAGAGCTGAGCCACCCAACAGCTCAACCGCCGTCCATAGTACTCCTGCCATCGTTGCCTACTTGCCTTCGTTTGTCTCTCTTTCCCTTATTTCACACTCTTTTCAATTTTGACTCTCCAACTTAGAGTCTGTTTCTAGAAAGGAAATGGGTGGAAAGGAACGAAAGTGGAAAGAAATATAACATTTTTTGTAGTTTAGTTAAAAAAAAACACAAAGTACTATGTACATCGAATGCATAATAAATTTATTGTACATCAGATTATAGGACCCTTTTGGTTAATATAGTAACCTTTTTATCAATATAGTGACTCTTATTATTTATCACTATATTGATGTAAAGTGGAAATGGGTCACTATATTGATATAAAGGGTAACTATATGTTTGATGCWCAATAAATTTATTGTGCATCTGATGCATACAATACCTAAGACGTGAAAGAAAAGAAATCAAAATGAATTGACAGAAAAGTTTCTTTACAATTTCTTTCCTCAAAATTGAAAAATTTTGAGAGGAAAATGAAAATAAACTTAATTTTTATTGTTTATTTCCATTCTTTTATTAATGTTTAACCAAACATGGGAAAATAAGTTGGATTCCTTCTGCTTCTTCCATGTGAACTAAACATGGAAAATTAAATTTATTTTCTCTTTATTTCTTTTCCCTTCCTTTTTCTTTTTTTCTTTTCTCTTCTCTTCCTTTACTAATATTAAACTAAACACGCTGTAAATCTACAATGTTAGGAAATTACAAATTTACAAGGTGTATTTTGTATTTTAGAGTTTGGTTAAAAGAGGAAGCATTCAGCTAAATTAGTAAATTACTAGCCTACAAAGTAATAAATTCTTGACATAAAATTGTAATTCCAATTATGATTATTGGACATGCTATGTAAATTTARCTTTTTGATTAGTGTTGACAATGGATCAGATATAAATAGRATGATTATTAATTCGCTTCGTCCACTAGGGGCATCACTCATCAACCATCTATCTTCCAATTCATTTGTTATTTGCCGGCGAGTCGAGTGAATTTGGTTGTTCAATGGGCTTGTGGATTCGTCATCCAACTCATTTATTCGAATTGATGGATCAAATGAGCATCGGGTGTAGATGAGATTATCGGCCCTATTTATAACCTACTTATTTGCTTCAAAAAATTATTTGAAATAGAATTGTTTAGCATGTACGACAAAATCATCTATCGTTAATATTTGGTTCAATACTTTATTTACATTCTAAAGCCTTTTATGTAATCTTAATTGAGCAGAAACAACAGAATAAACAAAGTAAAAAATCTCAACTTCAATACTATCTACTCCATAGTATCTATAAAGTATTAATTGATCTAGACTGTTTAATGCCACAGTTGCTAATTAGTAATTACAACATTACAAGGCTCGAGTATCAGATTTATTTTATTTTTTTGTTAATTACTCCCTCCGTTTTTTTTTTTTTTATGTTCCATACCATTATGGAACGGTTTTTAAGAGTTGATTGAGTTGAATAAATAGTTGAAATTGGGTAAAAAGTTGAATAAGTTAGGTAAAAGAGTAAATGTGTGAATGAAATTTTATGGGAAATAGTAAATTTGGGTGAAAAGATTGGGTAAAGTAATGAAAATTGACTTTAGAAAGGGGTAAGTCATTAATGTTAGAGTAAATAAAGTAGGTAAAATGTGAAAAAATTATTTTTAGATTGGTTTGGAACAACTATTTAAAAACATCCAAAAATAGAAACTGGACAACTAAAAAAAACGGAGGGATATTAGATTAATTGATCTTTGTCGTTTACTTTAAGAAGTACCTCAGCATTAAATTCACAAGCAAGCCCGTCTAGCTCAGTTGGTAGAGAGCGCAAGGCTCTTAACCTTGTGTCGTGGGTTCGAGCCCACGGGTGGGCGTTGCCTCTTTTATTCCACCTTTTTTCTACCTCCACTTTTACATCATGGGCTTGAATAAAGAGATCTTATCCCAAACCTCAAACAATTGGGTTTGCAAACATGGGCTGAAAATGTAAATGCTAAAATTATGGCCCAAATAAATACGGAGTATGAATTTTCATACAGAAAATCAAAAAAATCGCCGTCTGTGGGGATCGAACCCACGACCCTGTGGTTAAAAGCCACGCGCTCTACCACTGAGCTAAGACGGCTTGGTTGAAATAAACCTCGTGTATTTATATTTATATTGAAAATTCCATTTGACCGTAATTTCCTCCATTAATGGCTGGAAAATAGCTTTTGAATATACCTGCTTTTCTGAACAAGCTGTACAGTCTTTCATGCAACCGCTATTAGTGTGGGCTTCCTGATAACAGAGCATTGATTAAAGCTTACTTGAGAATGACAGCCACAAAGTTGAAGAATGAATTGAAGAAGATTATCATAAGAATTAAAAGCGATTGGATAAATTAAATTAAATCAATTTGTTTATTCACTTTTTAATTATCCAGACCATAAAGCAATCATCTAATAAGGTGTAACATTGGGATGGACCCATCATCATTCTTGCAGCACATACACAATATCTTAAATTTTGTCGTAAATTTCTATTTTGCTCGAGTGGTTCATGATCTTAAACTCCTGTCCTCAATTAATATTTGGGGATCGATCCAATGTAATAGGATAACAATTAGATTATCGAAGACTGTGGAAACTCTCGTCCTAAAAGGAATTGCTCTGGACAAAATTGCCACCCTTCACTTTGATGGGGTATTACTATCTCCATTCATCAATCATCATCACACCCATCTCACCATCTGTCATATGCATTCTATGCCATCATTCATAATTCATTCACCTTTTTTTTTTATCTCTCATTATTATTCCCGTTTGTTTTTGTACTCCCTTTTGCACCAATGTTGTTTACTTTAACAGCTTGACATTGAATGGTAAAGAAAACATGCCATGCCAAGGGAGCTAGAATGCCCATTTTGTGTTGTAGGGTTTATAGATTACTAGTCTTGGGATCCGCTATGAAATTCCAATCTCAATCATCATAAGTTTTTTTGGGGGGTAAATATATTCCTAAAGAGTCTAAATTAAATCATCATAAGTTCCTATGTAGCTAAACATAATAATCCTAAAGAATAAAAGCTGGCCATATTATCACGTGTGGATAGTCCGATAAATTTATTTTTGTTGAAAATTTGAGGTATTGTAATTGTTTTACTCCGTAATTCATTGCATGCTTATTCAAAAAAAGGTATTAAATAAAACTAAATTGGATAGCAAAAAAACTTAATATAAAACTAACATAAAAATGAAAGTCTATATTGACATATACAAAGTACTATATAATATGCGGAAAAATCCGATATGATCCTGATTTTGTTCACCTCTATTATTACAATACGTATTGTATTTTACTCAAAACAAAATGATAACTAATGATGTATTGTACATGCTAAAATTGAATTAGGTAGGTTGACCATTCACCTAATACAACAAGTATTAGGTAACCGAATATTTCTATTGTGTAGTGACATAAATATAGTTTCAAAATGCAAATAATGAATCTGTACATGTAGAATTAGACATTAATGTATCCTTTTGCTAAAAAGGACAATCCCTAATCCTTCCAAAATAGGCGAAAAACGTGAATGATTTCTTATTACCGAGAACGAACAGTCGAGGAGTATGGACAAATTTCAAAGATACAAATCATACATTCATGCAAATACATTTTGTATTAGTGGTATTTTGTCGCATGGTATTTTAAATTTTATTTAATGATACTACTAATAATAAATAATAATTCATCCTAAAATAAAATAAGGATAAATCCTAAAATAAGGAGTTCTGAGTTGTTCTGTTGCAAGTTAAATGCAGAGTAAGCTTGGTTCAGTTAACAAGTCATGTGTTATTGTTGTGTAAAGCTTTGGAAATTGAAAGAAGAGACTCAGATCTCAACACAAACTACTCACAAGAACACAGTGATATTTGTCGGAGACTCTAAAATACTGCAGTTAAGTCTCTGGAATTATTTTTAGTGTATCATTGGGTTCGCCTTTTTTGTCAATTCTGATTTGATGATCCATTTTGGGTGGTTAGTTTTGAGTCCCCTCTTAAGTATTGTTACGGGGGGTCGAACTCGAGTTTTCTCTACTAAATGTAGTTTTAATTATCACCACATCAACAATTAATTGATACAGTTAAGTCTCTAGATTAGTGTATTGTATGAAATCTTGTTTGAGATTAGTGTTAATCTTAATCAACATATTATGTTAATATACAGAGTAATTTTTTCCTCCCAAATACAATTATAATTTTAATTTTGGGAAATTCCTTCTCGTACCATTAAATATTTTACTATTCCATTTCGTACCATCGTTTTATTTTTATTCCAAGAAATGACACTTAGTTTATGATATTTCCATTTGATACCATTAAAGTGTATTTTATGTTCAACAAATGTAGAGTATTTTGGAGTTGCAACTCAAAGAATTCACCAATAGGTTCTTCCGTACTTGTTTGAGAGGCTTCTAGTCGATAAATAATGAAGAATAAAGTGTGGGTAACTCCAAAATACTTCATATTTTTCAAAAAATCACACTTCAATGGTATTAAATGAAAAATACATAAACTCAATGGTATTTCTTGGAATAAAAGATAAACGATGGCACGGAATGGAATTGTCAAAAACACAATGATACGAAATAGAATTATCCTTTAATTTTTAAAGACCTCATGATCAAGTGTTACTGTGTTAGGACCTTACATTTAACATACCTACGAAGTACATTTTTCGAAGGAAAATTTATCAACAACCATGTAATAAAACCGCATTTGAACTTTGAAGAGAAACTGTTTCGTGCATCAAGTTTTGTTGCCACAGTATTTGAGTACTTGAGCGTATATGTGATTGTGATTGTGATTGTGATTGTGAATGTTTAATTTGCATTTACATTTACACGTGACAGTTAAAAAATTTGAACATTATACTCATATACTGTATTATATTCCAATTCTAACATCTTGTTCTCATTAATTTTGTCACATTAATTACCATTAATTCTTCTTCTCACAGCCCCATTTATCACACGAGTACATAGGCTTCTTGCATTTTCTTACTCTTACAGTCGCAAAATTGTAACGGGGTGTTTGGCATGTGGGAATGGAAATTTGGAGAATATAGGATGAGAGTGGAAATGAGAATTAGAAGGTGAGAATTTAATAAATAGTCCCTTTTCTTTGTTTGACATTTCATTGGGAATAAGATTGAGGAATTTAAAATCTCATATTTGATATGTGGGATTATATAAATGGTGTAGGATATTATATCAATTAATAAATTGGATTATTTTAGTCTTTTCATTCAATAATCTCATTCTCTCAATTTTATTACCTACCCCCACTAGGTAATAAAACTTGGGGAATAGAAGCTATTTAATCTCATTCTCATTCCCACCTTAAAACCCAATTCCCATATGCTAAACATTGGAATAAAAAAATTAGGGATTAATAATCTCATTCCCTATCTATAATCCCACATACCAAACGTCCCATAAGGTTTTACACACCTTAAAATTTTGTTCTTTCTAACTCAAGATCAAAAGTATCGACAAAGACTCGCACTCGCTCATAAAACCCACACTTATAATAAGGTTAGGCATAGTCATAATTTTTTGTATACAAGTTCGGTCCAACCATTTGATAATCTTGCTCTTCCATATCACACCTTGAAAATTGGAGCTCGCCTTTCATAGTCTAACATCACCATTTTTATGATTTTACCCGCGCAATTAGGAACACATCATAGGAAATTAGGAATATAGGATCATCATATCATTAACATGGCATAATACAGAATCACTA
>SNQN01009107.1:0-26625 GCA_008642245.1 Bassia scoparia | reverse complement strand
AACACAACAAGCCTCACATTGGAATGTGCATCACTGACTAACAAGATACTGCAGTCATTGAGTTGTGACATGACATTTTTGATGTTACTGAGCAAGTAATTTTGACACCGCATTGAAATGCGAAAATTAGAAGAAAGAAAGCAACAGTTCAGCAGCCATACAAAGTCTTGATATTGTAAGAGGAGTGCCCTTGTCAGTATTCCATTGGGTAATAAACTCCTCTACGCGCAAGAAGTCAAAAGGGGTAACAGTAGATTTGGTCTTTTGCTACATTCAGATTCATGGCAAACGCAAGTATTCGGGTTAGTTCTTGAGGTCACTTGAGTTAGTGAGAGAATTCACTAGGCCGCTACCAAATTATTTATTAAGTATAACCGGCCCACTTATATCTACAAACAAGGTTACAGACTAACTTTCTGAGACAACTTCTAATAGGCTACAACAGTTCTGCACACAACGCAACACTTTCAAGAAACAAGAGAACAGCTCTATCAGACAATCATATGCGATTACTTCGCTCTAATTGGTCCTCTTAGTGGATCAAATATCAGTATTCAACCTGTCAAATAAAACTAATGTGTGCAGGATATAGAATATTGTTGGGAAAACACAACTACATCTTTTGTACATTAGGTTGATTGTAGCAGCAAGAAAATCATCATTGCTAACAAGCTCTCTCCTAGCTCGACCTCCGACCCTAATGTGCAGGTATGCCACGCGCACTACAACTGACCGACAATGGCTGCCTGGGCTGCACATATAATCAGGTCTAGGCATTTCACCTGAATATCATACAACACAGAACGGCTGAACAGCGAACACATCATAGAATCCTTACGCCACCAAAATGAACGATTTCGTACAAGTAAGACTATTAGGTTTCTGATCACAATCATTTCATCTTTGTAACTTTTCCCTTGACTAATTTAGATCTTTGGAGCTGCTAATGACATAATTGTCACACAGACTCAAATTAATCACTAAATACATCAAACTTCTAACATCTCTCAGCGCAGTAGACCCATTCAGAATTAATTGAAAGAAATATGATCTACATCCGAGCATAGCAGGCCAAAAAAGGATGTGTTACAGGAGATTCGATATGAAAGATATCACTAGACTACCCAACAACTTTTGTCAAATTTAGACCAAACTCAATTACAGGATAAAGCGTTCTAAACCTTATGAATCAATCCGCTAATCCGAAATGCCCAGAACATCTACAATTATCACTCAAAAGAACTACCAAACAACGCACGATGCACATAAGCCAACATAAAGATGGGAGTGTCAATTTGCTCGCACTAGAATGAAAATAAAAGCACAAAATGAAGGCACTCTCATTAAATGATGCGGCAATGACAACATGGGCAACTCACATAACTTAATCACTTTCCTACGGCCATGGGCAGCTACGAGACCAAGGGTATGGCTTGGACCAAACTAAAGCAATCTCTGATGGATCGAGTATAGAATGGGAAAAGGGCGAGGCTTAGAAGATTTGAGTTGCATAAGACAGGAACAAAGGAGGCGCACGTGGCTCCATGTCTCGGCCTGTATTGCCACTGTAGTGCCTTTACCAATGACCCCACCTGTGGGTCCTTGGCTAAGGTCTTGTTAGGGATCATCATCCTGATAGGTTCTTTTTTTTTATAGAGACAGTCAAATGCGACATGTAATTGTGTCTCTTATGCCTCTGCGTTTCATGGCAATCGAGACATGGCTTTTGTACTGGCCACAGTGAATAGACAGGTTAGAGCAGAGATTTGTTTATAATGCACCAAAGTATCTCACCATGTGTATTTTCAGAAACGTGTACATATGGGAGTAGTTGTTCGCAGTGGCGTATTTGGTCTCAGCAGATACATGCTTTGCTGTAATTCATTCATTTTTGGATGTTACAGAACATACTACATAGGAATTTTGATGGATAAATGTGGCACTCACCATACGATGTGTTTGGCTTGTCTCACTACGGACGCTCAAGCAGGCTTCCTTGAGAGGGCATGTGCTAGGTTCTCCATCAGATAAATACTGATCAGCACGGATCATTATACTATAACCCGGATGTTGCTGAAGTTCGATTCTGGGATGAGACCGACATTTGATTCTGATGTTGACTTTATCGAAAGGCGTTCGGGCATCTATAAGTTTGCTATATTGTTGTGTTTTAGGTACTATTTACAAAGTATTGAGATGCAATGATTGATAGACCCTGTGATCTTGTTGGGGCGTGATGTTATCAAGGTTCTTCAACGCATATTGACGTGGTGACTTCAATGTCATAACTCTACATTCTGATTAAGTCAATACTGTCTTTCAAATTTCGCTATCCATGAAATACTAGGAATTTGTCATGCCTCCACAATGTTCAATGACTCGAAAAAAGACGATAGGTAGAAAAAGCAAAACTCTAACTCTTTAAAAATAGATTCCGCTAGGGCTAGAAGTGTCATGAGTGACAATCCATAGCAGAATGGTTCACTCCTTAATTTATATTCACACAATGTTTAGGAAATGCACACCAAAACGACGCTGCGCTCAACTTAAGAAAACATTCGGGGACATTAATAAAACGCAGCATCAGCACTCACCTGGGATACGTGTAGTCAAATCAAACAAACCCTTATTGATACGTACTCCTATGGACTCCTTACCAAACTATTCAATTGAAAAGATATTTTACCCTTTACATATTAATTAAATCAAGCAATGTATGAAGTGGCAAAGGGGACTCCTAGCCTGATACCCCACACAGACTACTATACAACACATATTTTATCTTGGCCACGCTATTTATTCGGGCAACACTTGACTTTACAAATTTATCTAAATCGCCGGTCCTTGACAATTTAGCATTTGCAGTTAGGCATCACTCAACTTGACAAGTACCACTTTCAATAGCAGAACCGCTACAACACTAGATTAGGATTTCATATGTCCAATCACCTAGAGATGCACATTATGCAAAAATCAGAGAGATCCTATATTTAAAGGTACAGGCATACGAGCATACTCCAAGTCAGTGATGAGATATGCTTTATTATAAACTTGCTATAGCAGATTCTAGGGAAGGAGACCTAAACTTGTAAATGACACACATACATGTAGTTCAGTTCTGGTAGTATAGTGTATGGTATATATCGTATAGGTGTTATGATGTCCAATCTCAAGGAAGTCACTCAACTTATCTGGTGATACTGGGCTGTAATCTCGCATTTGAGAGGGGATCGCTACATCTCTTATATCACCGGTACTTGGAGACTCAGAGAATAAAGCACTTCCAGAGTTCCAGCACTTAGACAAGCTGGTCTGGCATAGTGATAAGAGTCGAAACGTAGATCGTAGGATTATGAATGCTGACGACATGGACAGGTGCATGAGACACTAAGTGCTGAATCCGGTATGTTATGGCAGATTGAATTGGAGTTGAAGCTTTTGTTCGGTGCTATGGCATTGCTTGGCGAGTTTAGCGTAATTTGGGGAAAAGAAAATGAGGATGGGGGATTGAACATGTGTAAGTGGTCACGAAAAGAGCTATGGAACGTTCAAGCTGCATTCAAAAAGATATTAGACTCTATTGGGTCTAGCTTTTTTTTTACCAGAAATGCTGTATCGATCCTCCACTACAGTGTCTCCTTACTTTAAAGTGTGATGTGAATGATATGAGCATCCTTATGCAATTAGCCTGTCAAGGCCTAGTACCATGTGCGCATGGAAAGCCCGTGGACCCTTCAAACAGTGTGTAGAGTTGAACTGTGTCATGTTGTTGTTACGGCGATAATAATGTCCGGAGGTTTCCTCTAAGTGCATACCTGTACACTAATGTGGTCAAGCTCAGCTTCTAAAGAAGTCAGACATGTAGGTGATTATGTGGCTTCTTAGGCAAAGAACACGGGGTAGATCTGTACGCTCTGCCACATTGCATGGCATGGCATGATCTGATTTGGGGCGCAAAACTCTAGGTGGGTAGCTTGTATCTGGCTCACAGTGCAGCAGCAGTTTGATGCGTGGGGAAGATCGCTCAAGACAAAGGATGGAACCGTGACCCTAAATAAGGGTAATGGCTCTTCATCGGCTTTTGTGTGGAGTTTCGCGTGTCACTATATCGAGTTTAGTGGTTGGGAGTACGAAAAACATTTAAGAGTTATGGCCCTCCACGTTCTGATTCCATACGACCGAATATTCGTGGGGTTCGGGGTAACATCTGGTATCAGTTTGTGAGCTCCAGATGAGTAATCGTCCGATTTCTGATGGTCGTTGCTAGCACAGCTGCTCGGCTCAATGGCGTAGGCCTTCGGTTTCTTGCTCTTTCACTATGCTTACAGCTTCGTGGTCTCTTGGCAATTTTGCCATTCTCGAGATAGTATTGGATGCCATAAGCTGCATATAATCATTGGTTTAGCCTACTCTCTTTCTTGTAGGCCGTATGTAAAGCAGTTACCATCACAATAACTTACTTCATAATACAGAAGGAATTCATCTGAAAATCCGTTGTTGTGATTCTATTATGCCAAAGACTACCATCAACTAACCTAAGGCTTAAAAAATCTGTTGACCACTTTCTACTCTGTGTAACATCAATTAGTTACAAAAAGACGGAATAGCCTAAGCTAAGGAGTAATCGGGGCTCTATGTCTGCATCTTCAGAGTAATTTTCAACTCTACTAACAATTACCGTAAGTTGTTTCTTATAAAAAATTAAAGAATTGGAATTCAACATAGTTAAATGTAGTCACCTTGAGAGTGAAATTTTCGATGGTCAAGTTTATTAAAATTTGTGGATAAGCTGAAGAATTTGTTAATGTAATTATACTTGACTCCTAGTAATAGGATAAAATGTACACAATTTACTAGTGACGTGATTTTTCTTCGTTACTTAGTTTATTACAATCATGAACTATGTACAAAATAGAACAATTAGCAATCAATGATTAACAAAGCTAATACCTACTAATTACCCTAAGAGAATTCATATTGACAAATGGCAATAATTGCAAAGTATAGATCAGACAGTATAGTTCGATACCAAAATAAGCGGGCGAAGAAAATGAATAGTAACCTATTCCGAGCACTTTGTGTCTCAAGATATTCTGAATATGCAAGATGATACGAAGGCAATTAAAGACTCATCAGATTAATATCTAAGTAACATTAAGAAAATTCGGAGCAAATGGAAAATCTGATTACCCGATATTGAGGCTTGTAGTTCGGAGGCTAATTACTACTGAAATATTAGGTGGTAATAATATGTAGGTAACTAGGTATGTCATACTCGTCATCTACTATTTCGTTATAGAGTTTCAGTGCTGCGGATGTAAGTATATAAATTATTTCAATATTGCATAATTAGATAATGTATATCAATTTGAATATCAGGTTTAAAAAGCCACAATGATAGTTATTATTAGTAGTAGTTACTTTTTCTCCTACATATTTTTCTTTTTCGACAGTCGCGCACACGATCATAATGTGTGATAATAGTGAGATTCTACATATTATTTTTTGATTACATGTGACTAAAACCAGATTTAAGTTAAAATCTCGTAAATTAAAGGTTAAAATTTTAAGATTAGAAAGCTATTGAAGCTTATACTTTGAACACGTAGCTTGTCGCGCTCTGGATGGCGACGCGGGTATTATGTTATATTTTAGTTGTACTTGCATATGTGTTTCATCCTTAAATGATACATTTTAGACTTGATTGATATAGTTAGATTACAGGTGACACGCTCGAATGCCTGGTGTCGTACTATATGTATAACAACGAAAATATCGCATTATAATATTTTAAATGTATTTGCAGCTTCATGTAGATTGAGATAGAAAGATGCTATAAAGCAAAATATGGTAAGGAGCGAAAATATATCCAGCTAGTAAATCATAGGATTATAAGAGTTAGATATTATAGGAGGACCGTTGAGTTCGTTCATCTTAAGATGATATGCTAAATTCAGATTGGTAGGTTTTGTAATCATGTTATGTTTTGAGTTCGTGGCTCTATGTTATAGATGTGAGTGGGATTATTGGCAGAGGTGAGGGTAAGATAATCTTCATTTCTTTGTGATATCAATATTCGCACGGATTAGTGTAGCGTCTGAGCTATGTATAGTACGAGTCAGTATGATGTATTCTGAGATTCTTGTGGATATTACATACATAATTGAATCGGGAAATCTCTTTTTTATTGGAGTGTAATATATAAAGTAATTAATATTTATACTTCCGGGGGCGTATATTATTTAATGTGTAGGTTATGTATTCCATCCAGAATTTTTTTTTCATCTATGCCTCACTTAATTTTTTATAAGTCTGAATACAGTTAGGTAATTATTTCCTTTCGTGATTTCGTATTGCTGCACAACACATTAGTTCTTCAGGCTATGTCTATCTGCATATCAAAAATTAGCAAAGAGTGTTTTTCTGAGATTTTGACATTGAGTTTGATCTATATTAGAAGATTATGGCGTATGTTTTACCGGACATAGGTAGATTAATATGCTCTTACCGTGGGTTTGTATAAATTGATATGTTGGGGTTATTTTAAGTATAAGGATCTTAATATTTTTGTGAGATTGTATTTATTTCTTGAATCAGTGAGTAGGAAGAGTCCTGATATGTCTAAAGCACAAATCATAGACAAAACACCTTACTGTAATTAAAAATTATAAATACAAGAAATATATTAATAGATCATTTATATAAAGAGATAGTACTGGGATTGTATGAGATTATTGATTATAAAGCGTTCAAGAAGAGGAGCTGTAGGCATAAGCAAGACCAAGGCAAATGAACAATGAGTTGAAGTAAAAGCTGTAGACACAAGTAAAGTTTGGTAGGAGATCAGAGAGAGTAAGACCGAGATAACAATCTGGGCCCACCACTAACTTTCTAGTCAATAGGACGAAAACCCCTAAACCACAGAAGTTTGAAGAAGAAAGATGAAGAGAACCTAAAAAGGACAGTTAGGAATAGGGACACGATTTAAAATAGACACCTACACAGAGTGTAAACTAGTAGCTCTTTGGATACGTTCTACTGCACTCTCCTTCTGACAGTTATAGGGTCCACCAGTGCTATGTCTCACTTACGTGTCTTGTAAATAGTATGCACCTTTCTCTCACACAGGAAGTGATGTAAGGTAGAAATAGTGAAGAAAAGCTCCTGTTAGCCAATTAGCGGTGGAAGTCCTAAGAACAAAAGGCATCTACTACTCCAAATACTTACTCCCGCTTTCGTTGTGCCTGCTGCCAATTCGAAACAGGTCGCGAGACGTCTGTATGTTTCATCCTGGTAATTACCTTTGTGGGAGACACTTTCAGTTGTGTTCTTACCTACCCAATATACTAAATATTAGTTACATATAATGAGTTTTCCTTAATGTGAAAAATTATTTGTAACTCAACTTTTTTATTTCATAGGTTACTAAACCGCTTCCATTTGCTACCCCACCCAATTAACGGTATGGTTACAATAATATCTATTAACGGTACGACCAACTTTTTCTAAATCGTTTGTGTCTGACAAAAACGAATTATCACATCCCCACCGCTGTACGTACTAACCAAAATAGTAATGATGGTTACAAATAAGGAGTTATCATATGGGTCATTTTCCCACTAGCTCGAACCAACCCGATCGACCATCACCACTTGTTTGGAACGGGAATGATATAAATCAAGACACAGATCCGTAACCACCTACCAAGATATTGGTCAACAGACGAGAGATTGATCCTCTTAGATCCAACCGTTTAAGGAGTCTAAAACACAACCACATGCTAACTAATCACAAGAAAAGCCAGAGCCAGTCAATGGGTATCAGAAATACAAGAAGTGTACATTCCCAGATGAGGTCTCAGAGTTTCTGGAAGACGTAACTCCGTACTCGACCAGTTTTGCGCTATGTTCCGACTAGCTTTCCTCAACATATTGACAAACAACAATACATGTTTGGGTAGCCAAAGTATAATTCACCAAACGCGAAATCTATAACACACCACAGTACAAGCAAGAAGCTTAAGTATAGTCGGAACATAATTCCACCAATAATGAAAAAAATTCATTCACATCTGATGGTTATGATACCATCCATAATGGGAATAGGATCAGAACAAGTTACACCCTCAAGTTTTGCGACACACCATAACTTGAATAAGCAAGTCACAATTAAATAGATAGGCTATCACAATAACTAGAAATATGAATATATTCCTTCCCACAATAAATGTGTATCTACCAAGCAAAGTATTAACCGAAACGGCCACAAAGAGCACACGCAGTTATACACGAAAACCTCTCGAGCCTGTCAAGATAACTTCAGAGAACAATACCGAGAACAGTAACGCGTATTTCGTTCCATATCTTCCGATAGCAAAGGATAAAACAGTTAACAACTACAGAAAGATCTTTAATTACCGATATCATGGGTCACCGTCTGGCCTACAGAACACGAGTATTTGGTGAGTGACTCTTTCAATAATAAGTATTTGTTTAGTAAGCCCTACAAGCAAAGTAGAAACATAAAACAGTATAAATAATTGTTTAAATATTATACCAAATATGCTATATGAGTGATGGTAGAAAGGAACACATACACAAATTAAATCCTCACTCTCATTGGTAAGTGTCGGCAATTTCAATCATGTAGCGGATAACATATAATAAGCACATCTCCGGGCCGGTCGCACACCAATTTCCTGAAGTGTGAATCCTCCCTGGCTATTGTGATTTCCTTAAGGGTCGGAAGCTTCGACACCGTGAAGATAAGAGTAGAGAAAAAAAGTTGGAATTAACCCAACTCAAGAATCGAACAGGAAATATCCTATCGATTTTTTAGGGGACCAGGTCAGGGAATACAATTGTTCTGCACTATTTCTTCTTACTACGAGGTGACTGGGAGGGGTTAGCTTTATATAATGATTCGATACAATTAATGGTAGAGGCCCTTGACCTGCATTATTAGGTTCTCGCAGAGAGTCAATCTCTGGTACCTCTAGATTGGAATGTCCTCCCAACGGATCCGGCTTGTTTGATGATAGAAAAGTCTTGGAAAGGAAAAGGCACTAGACGATATTAACGTCAAGACGGCACAAGGTCCCATTAATCCACATATTAAATTGAGGCAATCAATTCTGATAGCATCCAAAGAGAGAAATCCAAAGACATCGCAATCCAACGGGGGAAGATAAGACCAGAAAGAACCCTGATGTATGTTGTGCTACGGGATTGTCACACTAGTGTGGATATTGAATTGATAAAAAGGGCATAACTGTCATCAGAACTCTTACTCTATTTCAGAGAGGAGCTTGAATATAACCAACACAATCCTATACCTCCAATATATGTAACAGGGATGAAGAAAGGGAAGCGCAGCAGCCATACGCACATATAGTCCCCAATGATTCTTACAATTTTTGGAAATAAGTTAGTATGGTAAGCTCCTCTAAAAAGCAACACTATGGCCACTCCGGAATGATCATAGTCACATAAACGCTCCAAGAAGGGAATGAGTTACAGGCCGCAGCACAAAGAACGCGGAGAAGCCGGTTGCAGGAGAGAGAGGAGTAGGACGAACAAATATGCGCGCACAAGCTATTAGTAGTATTACGATGCTTTTCTCTCGAAAACTTCAGGTAAGACGCATAAAGTAGAATGTAATCAACGCTATTTTTATTTAATTTTATTTCCTTATGATATATTAGGTAATCTGTTGTCTTCACTTTGGGACATATATTATTTCATTGGGTTATTATTATCATAAATGTTATATTTACTCATGTAGTTGTATATGATTAGTATTGTGTTCTTTTGGTTATTTTGTATGTTGAATTTTTACTATCAGGGCACACTTCATATGATCTTAGACCTTTCATTTGAGTATGCACATGGATACTATCTTTTTTTTGGCTATGTTAATTTTTGATAGTAATCGAGATAAATGAATAATGTATTATTTCATTGTGATCTATTCCACACTAGTGTACTTTTATTTAAGTATTGTTTATAGATAATGTCTTCCTTATAAAAAGTAGTAGATAATAAAATGGGGAGAGTTTGTTCAGTAAGGAATTGGGATTATTCTAGATATTATAGAGACTGAAAAAGAGGAAACCTGTTTATACAGCTAATTATTCACAATATGTGAAGTTTATATATTGCAATAAGAATGTTAGGCTAACTAAAGTTATTTTTAAAGTGTTTACATATGCTATATCTTCTATAAGGAGATATCAGAAGAAAGGGGATCACTCTGCATAATGGGGAAAGCCTCGGCTGAGTAACGCCGTTGTCTTCATGATGCAAATAGTAAGCAGAACACTGGAAGAGGTTGGCTAACCAGTACACGGAGTTTGAGGTAACTATCTATATGGCTAAGACCCGTGTCGCATTATCACACTAGTTGGAACCAATATGGTCCAATTAGTCTAACATATAGGTGGTTGGGATGATAGATTAAGCGAGATAGTGTCCAAGAATCAAGTGTTAAGCATCTGAATGGGTTGTCTTAAACATTCCCTCACCTGCAACTCAGGCTCTTACTAGAAAGGAACCATGATGTAATCGAGAAGTAGATGTCCGAATTTCAACTTCCGAATTGTACCTTGTAAGGGAAAGTTGTTTAACTTATCGCGTTGTACAACACTTAGATTCCTCTTCGTCTTGTGGTAGACCGCACAATACGATCCTCAGTAGGATAATTATAAATGTGATTTTGATATTAGATGTTTCTTTCCAAGCGAATATTGTGTGATTATATTGGTTCTTTTTTACACACTTGTATTTTAGATTTCCATCTGATTGGCACTTCTCAGTCTGGGATTTGTTGAATTATGAAGATTATTAGAATTGTCTTGTTAATTAGAAGCATTATTGGCTAAATTTCGGAATATGTAAAGAGAATACGCGTCAATTAAAATGTTCGTGTTCGGGAAATGTTAACTGTAAATTATGTTGTATTCGAGGACGTAGCTTTACTCGAAAACGCATAATCTTTTTATTGGGCTAGGACTGATTTGAAAATTTGGTTATTATGATTTCTGACAGTATCTCCCTAGACCGCTTAAGGTCTGATCCTTATATCGCTTAAGTAAACGGGGACACAGAATCATGTACAGCGACAAATTGTGTCGCACTATGGCGCGAGGTTACCATTTGGCTCTCATAATAGATGATAATGATCTTTATTTATCCTCCATTTGTCCTGGGTATAATATGCAATCATTCGGTTATGGCATGTCATATTCTCTGCCTACGTTTCCGGGATTATGTCCACTGTTGATCGTGGCTGCCACAACAACTGTTTTCGTTTTTGGCGCTGGCTTAATGGTAGTCTAGGCTAGCTTTCTTGGCATTTGGTCCATCATTTCCGTTGGGTTACATGGGTAAGCACCTTTATTTATGTAAAATTTTAATGTATGATAGGCGGCACAAGGAGGCTCTCACAGCACAAATCTTACCTGGAAGTAACATATCGAAATCGGATGTTAAATGGATCGGTACCATAACTGGAGTATACTCTTGTCTCTTCATACAAGGGAATAAACTTAAGGTACTCCAGAAAGTTTAGGTGAATAGATAGTTCATCGATAAACTCAACGCTTTGGAGAAAATGCTTTACAAAGGCGCGTGGAAGGCTCATTCGACTTATACGTTTCACTTATCCTGTGAGAGGTGGATTTATTTGGCAGACTCTATTTTGGAGATTGTTTTTTGTAATTGATCAATATTCTCCAAACTCTATCTTACTCGTTCCTTACAGCATTTCAGAACGGTTTTAACTCAAGTTGACTAAATCGCTTCTCTCCTCTCTGATTTTATTACAACGAATAACGGATTCATTTGCAAAACAGCATCATTCTCCTCTATAACACTTGCTTACACGTTGCTATGTTTGGGAGGGGAGGGATGTCAATACTTTGTTTTACATAGAACCATATATTAGTGGTGTAGGCCCTAGGCCCCCCCCACTCGGCTCTACCTGAAATAGAGCTCTGTGCTATTTAGTGGATTCTAGGTACTCGTCCATGAAGAGGGTCAACGGGATGGATTAGTTGGTGTTGTGAGAGACTGAAACAGTTAAGTTAGCTTAAACACCGGCGAATTAGGGTGTGTCTTGATTTCATCAATATCACAAAACCTCTAGCATTATTACAATCTATACAAGGACAAAGAATTAAGTTTGACCCATTTTGAGATTGGTGTTCAAGGGCAACCTGAACAAATTCGTGCACCCCTTGTACAAACCTTAAGGATAGTCGGTTACTATTGTACATCCAACTTCGATCCATATTCTATCGCTGAGGAATAAACGAAACAATCTAATATTACAATACTACATTTGTTCATGTAATCATCACATCAATTTGGAACTAATATATTGTAATATTGTATTGACTTCTTTTAATATTCTATGTTATATAACAAATAATTCAAATGTTTCCACTACATTATAATATTTATATATCACACATTATATTATATGAATGAAATTAGTGCATAGTTTCAAAGTAGCAAATAGAATATATTACAAGCAAGTTGATATTTTTTTATTCATTTGGTTGTTACTTCTAGGATCATTGACAGTAGCAAAAGGGCACTTCACACCAAAATAACATTTATTGTTTAAATTTAGAGAGTATAATATAAAGGAAAAATTGCCTACAATAAGTTAACCTTGCTGCAAAGTTAGCAATTGTAATTGTGATTTGCTGCTATGATAGCAAATTAGCAATCATTGACCCTTATTGTTAATTCCTATAATTGTAGCGTCAAGCTCTTCTTATAATTACTTGAGTGAAAGTAAAAAAATTCTTTGTTTTCATATAAAGAAGTCAATGCAGGAGTCAAATTAGATGAATCCTTCATTCTTTCCTCAAATTGTGACATGATTCATAAATTGAATGTAAAAGTAAGTTAACAAAGAGCTACTAGCTCTAATACACATCTTCTTTAGTAGATTTTGCATTACATTTGATCCATTTCAATAGTGAAATGTCCGACCCATGTATAGGTATCATTGTAGAAGTATGTAGGTAATTAATCTCGATTGTTTTCTCGCTATTGGCGAGGGATCTATCCTCACCCAATGCTAGAGTATTTCCCCTCCCCGTAGTGATAACAAGTCATGTGGCGGATGTATCATATCATCATGTATTCATTTGTGGTAGTGGAAACCTTTTTTGTTGAAGGATAGATACAATATTATTGACAATATTGAATATCTTACTTTAATTTGTGTGTATATATATTTTGGCCTAGCCTTTTATGGTATGATCTCTTAAAAAAAAACTAAGATTAGATATAATACTAAGGGTCTATTTTTATCACTTAATTTTAAATTACTAGAAATTATTTGAGCTTATTTTCTAAGAGCACTACTACAAAACTAGGCTAAGGCAACAATATACTTGCAACATTTTGCTTAAGTGTTACATTTTTTTACCAAAATTAAAAAGTYGCAACACTTTTAATTTAAGCATTGCATAGTTGATTTTTATGCAACACTTTTAAAGTTTAAGCAACATTTATTTGAAAGCGTTGCACTTTTGAAGAGTTAAGCAACACTTGTTAGCAACATTTGAAAATTTTAGTAACACTTTGTAGCAACATTTTTTATGAAACGTTGCATTATATCATTTTAAGCGGCAAAACACTAGCTAAAAAGAGCCGGCACATTTTAATTTTCATTATTTTGGAAACTTCATTAAGCTTCCAATAGTACTTCGTAATTTCACATTTTCACCTTGAAGACTTCATTTTCATTACGACAAAACAAAGGGCTTTCATTTTCAAGCTTCATTCAACTTTATCTTCAAGCTTTAGCCAAAACGAAGACTGAGGTCCCAAAACGAAGGTAATTTCATCTTCCCTCATCGTCAATCTTCATTCCATCATCTTCAAGCTTCATTTTTAACTTTGTCATTCTCAATTCTCAAAACCTAGGTTTTGCTTCGCAATTCTCACCAGTCATTGTCCATAGTTGCCACGATTGATTTCTTTGCAATTCCGACCTGAAATTGTTCAAAGTTACTCTAAATATTGCAAAGGTAATCCTTAGGCTCATCTTTGGTCAGTGTTTTTTTGGAAATTTCAGTTCAAATTTTCGGATTTTGGGCACTAACGTTGTTTTGTGTCGATTGGTTTATTTTCTWACTTGTTCATGGTTAATTTTGCTCTTAAATTGTTATATGCTTGTGATTAATCTCGTTTGAGCATATTATTAGTTCAAATGTTAGCCGAAATTGCTTGATAATGAACCCTAAATGTCTGAATTTAAGGGTTGATTTGTGCTTAATTGAATCTGTCGTTCCATGCACTGCAAATCCCAGGTTTGTTCGCTTTTTATTCTAGAATTATTTGTTTGAATGCTGTTCGAATTTTAGGATTTTTCTTCCAATTATTTTGAATTTAGGATTAGTTTTGTTGAATTTTTTGAATTATATATATGTCGAAATTTTGCCTCAAATATGTTGAGTTTTTCTGGAATTTTATTTGAATCGTGCTTGATTTTTGTTAATTTGGATGTGATTATTGGGTGATAGTTGTGATTGGTGATTTAGGGTGTGATTTGGGTGATGAAGGGTGCGGTTGTGTGATTTAGGGCTGCAATCGGTTGGGTAAGGCTTGCTGTTTTGGGTGGTTAAGGGGATACGAGACTGGGCAGTATTGGCTAAAATTTGGGGAAAAGGGGCTGTTAAGAATGGTTAACTCACGAGATGAATTATGGCTAGCTTCATCGGATTCAGTCGCCTACTGTTGAGTGTATATTTCAAAGCTTGGACAAGTCAAATTATGCTGTCCATATTCATAAACCCTCATTTCTTTCCCCATTTCTTCATTCCATATATTCTTCATCCAGAACAGACATTGTTGATGTTAAATGTTATTAACTCCTTTTCTCCTGCATAACCTCATTATTTTTCTTAGAATCTCACTTGAGAGACCAGTTTTCTAGAGTACTAAATTCTAAGCCTAACATTATATTCCCCTGGCTCATAGACCTTTCTGTCTCATTTCAGATAATTCTGTATGACTCCAGCAAAAATCAAATTGATAAAAATTTCTGAAAGGATGAGATGTCAGTTTTGGTGAATCGTTAATGTTTGATGCTCATTTGGTGATATTGGTGATCCTATGGGAATCATTGAAGATGATACATATGTGAAGATACAAGAAGAAGCAACAATGCTACTGTAAAACCAGTGATTCCTGTGGTCACCTACAGAAAAAATTGTTTAGTGTATTCCCTCTTTATTAAAATTGTATGTTCATGTTTCATATGCTAGAGCATTCACTTAATGGATTCTCTCTTTTGTACAGATTGTGTTTTGTTTACTCAATTGTTATGTGCAACACATTTATGAATATTGCTGCATTTCTCATTAAAAGAAGAAAGATCATCTAAGTATCTAACCTTCCATATAGAAGTCATTGTTCTTAATTATTGATTTGGTAATATAGTACCTTTCCTTGTTTGTGATTGTGTTTGTTTACTCAATTTTATGTGCAGCTCAACTCGCGATGATTCTTCTCCAGGAAAGTGTGAATTCTAGAACGAAGGCTTTGGATATGACACAATCAAGCAAAAGAGTCAGCTTGCTTCTGACACATCTTTACGTGATGGTTTGTAGGCTCCACTCCTATTCGAAATTCCTGTTAGCTAGCAGGATTTCACCTTTAATCATCCACATATTGCATTGATCAACCACCATTATCCAATGCTAATCCTCTTCAAAGTGAATGTGATGAAGTAGATGATATCTTGCTTTGGTTTAGTGCTTCTACATTTCAAAGTTTTACATATCTTATTCTTTTATCTTGGATAAACGGTACAGTATATTTATTTATTCTCTTGTCAATAATTCTACCTGTGTTTAATGATACTCTGCGGCACATCGGTTTGATCTTTTCTCATGTCTTGACATGCACTGTTGGATTTAAATTTGTACTGCATGTAGATCAGTTGGAAACTGGCTGAAGGAATTTTGAAATGCAGTTGATTGAGTGTGATCATGATGTTGTTTACAACCTTCCAAAGGCAAGTATAGCCTACTGTGAATGTATCAGCATACAAATTCATCCTTGTTTGAATTTTTTTTTTACTGATTTAACTTTTATGCATATAGCAGGCTTCGTTGAAATAATTCATCTATGAGCAGCGAAACTACAACTCACCCTCAGGTCTCCGAAGATGCAGTTATAGCTTATCGAAGTCCAAATCTATATTTTTTTTGCTGTAGAGACTGTGGAATGAAGACATATTTTGTTACTTTTGAGAAGTATTTTGTGATATGTATGTGGTGGTTCACCTATAATTTTGTAAATCAAAACATACTTCAAAGTAGTAATGATTGAAGCTAATTTTGTATGGATTGAACGTCTTATTTGCTATATATTATGAACTTTTAAGAAGCCTTTTCAATGCTTCAAAATATTTATAAGAATTATTATGAGATTGCCAATTATAATATATATATATAATATATATATATATATATATATATATATATATATGCAATTGAATAACAAAGTGTTGCAAAAGTTTTTTTAAAAAAATTTCAAAAGTGTTGACAGAAGACATAAGAGTGATTACAAATAAATGAAAAAGTGTTGCAAAAGTGGTTCATTGGTAAACAAATAAGTGTTGCAATAGACATTGTAAAACGTTGCATTCGTAAAACGTTGCATTAGAAAAAGTTGGCAACATTTTACAAAAGTGCTGCATAAGCCCCATAAAAGTGTTGCATTAAGCTAATGCAACAATACCTATTGAAATACTTTATAAAACGTTGCATATAGCTTTATGCATCACTTATATGCCCTATAGCAACACTTTTCAAACGTTGCCTTAGGCTTGTTTTGTAGTAGTGGAGAATGAACTTTAATTGAGATAAAATTAGCTAAATAAAACATACCCAAAACTAGTATAAATTATCTTTTCTATTTTTAAAAAAAAAATACATTTAAAGGAGATTTTTATTAATAGAGTATCAAATGGGGAAAATTAAAGATCTCACACATCGTGAATGTCTGAGACCTAACATTTGTCCAATCTATACGAGAAAACAACTAGACTTAATTTTTAATTTTTTATTTTTGTTCTTTTTCTCGGGGTTAAATATTGACATAAATACATACTCGTCAAAAAAATATAATGGCATAAATAAATTAAGTGAAAGAAGGGCTAACTCCCCAATAAAACAACAGATTATTTTTGTTCTTTGATCCATCATTTTTTTCCCTTTTGAAAATCCAAAAATGAATAAAAACTATACATTCACCAAAATTGTTTGCAAATTTAATTGTGAAAAAAATCACAATCAAAAAATTTTATGTGAAGTTGAGGTGTTTTTTTTTAAGAAAATTGTGCATCATATGTGATTTTGTTATCATGGATGATTTTTTTAAATATAGAAACTTGCAATTAATTTATTACTCCCAACCAATTTACAATCTTTTCTTGTATGCACGGGGTCAATCTCAGCCTTAATYCATTTAAATTAAAATTTAACAAAAATTAAAAATTGTACTGTCCTTTTATTTTCAACTTAATTATTGTCAATTGGACATATATATAAAACAAGTTATAAATGATATTGCATGTCGTATGAAAATTCAACTAAATACTAAGTACATTATACTGATTTTCTCTTCTTAGCATACTAAACAAGTTACCAATGAAACATTTATAACTAACTCTAATACAATTAGAATGACACAATAATTTGAATAACAAAATTAGAAGAAAAATGTAAAACTCGAGTTTTGATAAACTTCATTGGGCCTCTCACAAGCCCACACACAAGGGGAGTATAACCATACATAAGCTTGGCGAGGTTCCATAATAAAACTGATTAGTAATATAAAAATAATTAGGCCTCCCACAAGCCCACACACAAGGGGAGTATACCACTGACACCAAATATAGTTTAGGTAACATGAAAAACATGTCTAATATGAAAAAGTGTTGCCTTGTATCTGAGCAACACATATGTGGTGTAGCTTTGCCCGTTGTCCTTTCATAAAGTAACACTTTTATTCAAAACAACACTTTTTAAATATAGGTTAAATTATATTAGGCAACCTTTCACAGACAACACTGGAAAATTGTTGCAACCTTAGACAACAGTTGACTAGTGTCACTATATGTCAGAGTAACACTTCCTTATGTGATACTACGTATAAAGTAAAAAAAATGTTCTAAAATATCTCAAATCACGATAAAAAGTATTGCCTATATAGTGTATAATTACAAATATGTACTATTGAAAACCATAGTTTATAATATAGTAAAAAAAAAGAAAACAGAATATTTCATATTTATTCATCTCAAATCGAACAAACAACATTTATTTGGAGTAAATTACAATTCAATGATCTATTACATACTAACATCCAAAAGCTAACAAACTAACAAAAAAGCTAGCTAAACAAGTTGTCTATCTCAAATCTTCCTAATCACGTTCTTTCTTGTTCTTCCTTTCCTCTTCCTCTTCCTTTCCTTTCCTTTCCTCCATGTAATCACTTCCTGTAAAATGAGTAAGGAATGAGTATTTTTCAACTTAAGTAATACAACTGTTGGCTGAACTAGATAATACTAATACAAAGCAACTTGCTCGGAAATTATCTAGTTCGTAATATAACAAGCCTTAATCCTTATTAAAATTGAAGTATTGGTAGCACAAAAAAATTAAAGATTAACAAAAATAAAATTATTTGCGACAATATTTAGTAATACATTTAAACATTTATACATCACAATATTTTATCCAAAAATTAACAATTTAATACTGATCAAAATAATATTACAGTGAGACAGTAACTAAGTCTGTGGTTGCAACGTGCTTACTTGACGATGTAACTGGTAAGATGCAATGGCGACAACACGTCAACACACGAGTATCAAGTTTAGAATGAACGACACCATCTCAATTTCCTACCAAAAAATTAAAATACACCAAAAATAAAACATGACAGAGTACCTGAATTAGTCATATGATCATATACACAAGCACGAACAGAAAATCAGGGAAAACCACACAAAACCTGCATTTTGATCTATAAGTTGTACGCAATTCACCAAATTGAGTGGATTTTAAATGAGGATGGTTGAGAGATGAAACAATTAATGTTTAATATATATATATATTATATATATATATATATATATTATAATATAATATATTATATAGGAATAGGATCATGTGAAAACACACCTTAGGTGAAAACTAAAACTTTAATCTGACCGTAGGATTTGGAGATGAACGTCACGATTTAATCTATGTATATACTTGTATTTCAATCTAGGTACATTGAAGATTTAAAGGGTACACGTGACGTTCATCAATAGTACTGAAAGTCTTGTGTACCTTTTACTGCTTGTATGTACCCCTTAAAATGTAAAATGTACCACTTATTTTGGTTTCACGTTTTCATATAACATTGTTTTCACTGGATCCTGACTCTATATATATATATATATATATATATATATAATATATATATATATATTATAATATAGGAATAGGATCATGTGAAAACACAAACTTAGGTGAAAACTAAAAACTTTTAATCTTGACCGTAGGATTTGGAGATGGACGGTCACGATTTAATCTATGTATATACTTGTATTTCAATCTGGGTACATTGAAGTTTAAAGGGGTACACGTACTGTTCATCAATAGTACTGAAAGTCTTGTGTACCCTTACTACTTGTAGTACCCCTTAAATAAAAGTACCCACTATATTTGTTTTCGATTTCACATAACATTGTGTTTTCACTGGATCCTGACTCTATATATATATATATATATTTATATTATATTATTATATATATATAATATATATATATATATATATATATATATTATATATATATATATATATAAATTTTTAGGTTATATTTATTTACTATGATATGCAGTTGAATGAGTGAAAATGGAGAAGAGGAAAGAGTCGTAATGGAGCAAGAAAAGGAAAAACCGAAATTAACGAGCGTAAAAACTCATTTGTAATTTCAGTAAATTGAATGAGAAGCTAAATATTAGGAGCCAATTTCTTTTTCAAATTTTTAGCCACATGTCCAACCTTTACGATAATAAGGCAGCTCCATGATTTTTTTAGTTTTTTTTTTTAATCTTTTCAAAATAAAATAAGTTATAGTTTTTTTATTTTTTTAAAATAATATATAGAATTCAAATATAAATGAGATGAGATTATAGAATCATCCTTATCAATCATATTATTCAAATTAAAAATATTAAAGTTTAACAAAACAAAATAGTAAAAAAGCTTTATCCAAATAAACAATAATAAATTATTTTTAATATATTAATATCTATACAGCTAACACAATATATTATACTAAATTCTTCAAGATTTTACTTATCAATATAATTATTTATAAATTTCAATATCAATAGAGTAATATTTTTTGACGGGAATATCAATCAATATAATTAAACGCATTAAAAAAAATCTATTTTTAGCAAATTTTGACAATATGTATCTTTTATTATATACTATTACCTCTATACATACATACAATATTATGATAATGATTTGATAAACACATACAACAATTGTAAGATACGATTGAACGATTTTGCTACAAAATCGACTTATAACTTTTGTACACCGTATAAGACTTTACAATTATTTTAATTATTTTACATATTTAATTAGTACGATCGAGTAGAAAGTTGCACATTTGTATTACTCGAGTGTTATTTACATGGGTCACACGGTATCGCCTATCTTAAGACTAATTATAAAACACATACAACAATTGTATAAATTTATATACTCCGTACTCCGTACTAAGAAAGGATTGAAACTAAAAAAAGACATTTTACACAATCGATTGTTGAATAGAAAGTTGCACTTTGGTATTAGTGAATGTCATTATTTACACGGGTCAACGAACATCGCTTGCGATTAAGATTAGTTTAAAATAAAGTTAGTAAAATATTGTGTAAGGGGTTTTCATTAACATTAATGAAAAACGGCCTAACATATAGTAATTTTAATAGTTTTTGTGTAACTTAACTAATTTATAGTATCTTTAAGCTAGTAATGATTAAAATGCTAAAAATGGTTAAAGTTACACAAACATATTAAAGTAATTTAAATTAAAAATGATTTATTGTTCATTAATGTATGTAATTGTAAAATTTATCTTCATACCATGTTGATGTGATATTTGACTGATTTAATGATAATTACTAGTAAAGAAAAAATAGAGAATAGAAATAGTAATATATACTCGTATAAAAGTAACTTAAATAGTTTTAAAGTGACATATACAGATTTATAATAACTATCATAGTTTTAGTTATATTTTACCAATCCGTTTTTCAATAATCTAACATAAGTCGTTTTATTCTAAACTTTGTCATAAGGTTAAAACATTGTTTTCTTTCTAGGACAAATCATTATATTTAGACAACAGACTTGTTTATAATGTTTTATATTACGAAGTATGTACGGAATAGTATCTCAATAAAAATAATTAACATTTATTTTGCAATACCTTTTTATGTCAAGTTGACTACTCTTTATATCATTACTAGATAATACCGAGCAATCCCGACTTTTAAATAAAATACGAAATATCGTAACAAATCAAAATTTATTTTTTAAATGCGATTACTTCATAATAATGTTTTATTTGGATAATAAATAGATTAATATGTATATCAATTAATAAATTTTAAGTATTATCCAAAGTACAATATTAACCTTAATTAAATGTTTTTATATTTATGCAATAATAAATATAATAGTATATTAAATAATAATATTAAATAATAATATATATAAAGTGGGATTTTGGAGGAAAATAAGAGTGAGATGCTTTAGTACGGTTATGTATTATTATAAATATCTTCTATTTTTAGCCATCTTAAACCAACAGTTTGTTGCAACGTTAGAATCCAATCATCAAGTTTTGTTAGGTGAGATTGAACTTATTTTTCCATAAAACATAACAACGTATCACATCAAATAGTAATATCTTTTAGTATAGAACTATGGATTTTGTTTTTGTTTGATAATAGATTTTAGCCAAAGTTTAAAATTTTGAATTTCATCAGGAAATAATAAAAAACACTCGTTCAAATTCAGATATAATAATTATTTCATACATTTTTCACTTTTCCTCGTGCATTTCTCGATGCACAATCGATACAAATAGCCAATAAGAATAAAAATATAGTATATACGTAGAATAAGTGATACTTGAGAATCTGAAATTACACTTTTCAATTTCATTGTACGTACTACAATATAACTTCGTACAACAATAAATTAAAAAATTATAATCTTTTTTTTCCAAAATTTAATTATTTAGTAGCAACTGTATAGAGTAACAAAATGTATTTAATTTAATTTAAAACAAAAAAACTATCTCATAATATAAGATAATATTTAACATAGTTGGTTAACTTATTTTTTCTAATAATGTGTGCATGAGCTCCAAGAAGAAAACAATCATGTTCCTTTTATATACTTGTATAAAGAATGACAACACATTTAGTACTTGCTATCTTACCGTGTTTTACAACAACGATTTTAAATTGTTGCATAGGCAACAATATAGTATTGTAGTCTTTTTAAGCAATGATTTTGACAAGTGTTATATTAAAAAGAGAAAGCTACAATTTAGAAAATTGTTACCTTCATAATCAAGGCAACACATTTTAAACTGTTGTAAATATATAGTTTAATTGCTTAAGACAAGGAACATAATATAGGTTGCCTTAACAATACAGAAAGTAACATTTTTATATTGTTGCAATTTTATGTTGCTATGCTCTTATTTTTGTAGTGCATACATAGTTGACGAGTCCATATTAAATTAAAACCAATATAATATAATATAATTGTTATAGAAGCATACATGTACAAGATTGACGATCATATTGTTAGGCTCAAATGTCTCAATGTTTGCCAAAAAAAAAAAAGGTTTAACCCAATTAAAGACAAACATCATGACAGTAAAAGGTAGACCTAATAAATAATAATGATTGGCTAGTTAGAAAAAAGTGGAGAAAGGTATAGTAAGATTAAGAAATATGCAAATCCAAACACAAACTAGAACGAGCAACCTACGGCATAGCCAAATCATAGCCAAGATTGGCTACCTAGCAATTATATTGTCATGTGAATGCACATTCACGTAGCATGTCGCAAATTATTAGATACAACCCTTATACCACCTAGCAATATACAACCCTCTTTCCAATTCCCCCAATTAATAAATTATTTTATATAAAAAATGATTTTATATTTTTTAAAATAAACGCCACACCCCCCACGTTATCATTGATTATTTTTAGAAAAAATAAAAAACTATAAGTATCCCCTCTTCTGATAATCATTAGATTATTTTTATATATAAAAAAACGATTATATATATATATATATTATAATATTATATATTATATATATATATATAATATATATATATATATATATATACATTAATTATATAAGATTAATATTAAATTAACTACATATTAAAATATCGAAGAGTAAACAACTATACAATATTTAAGATAAATAAATATATTAAGATTAATAAATATTTGATGATGAGTAACAAACTTTCTCATACCTATTTAAAACTAACAAACTAAAAACTCTTTTTCCCTTCTCTCTTTACGCATAAAAAATGCACATGTTGATTCAAGATGTTCAAACTATTTTACCCGCACTGAGTAGATAACTACGACCAAGGAATAAGCGGTTAGGCGGTAATTGATCTTGTTGTAAATTTTAAAACCAAAGTATGACGTTCAATTAAATTGTATTATTATAGAGTTTTATGTCTTTAATATATCTATTACGAAAAATATATTAATGATACGAACATATCGATATGTTCGTTTTGGGTATAAGATGCATATTAGAAATAAATGTACAGAGCATCAATAATATCCTATTAATTACTTTGAAATAATAAGTGAACAATGATTTTGTATAAGAACTTTGAGATAATAATTGAACAATGACTTGTGTAAGTAAACTTTGAATATATAATTGAACAATGACTTTGTATAACTGAACTTTGAGGATATATAAAGTAAAGAATGTTTTGTATAAATGACTTGAGAATATATAATTAACTTTGAGATATATAGTGAACAACGACTTTGTTACTGTATTATACATATTGTAGATGAATATTTATAACATGTTTTCATGAATAATATACTTATATTTGTAGATGAATATTATAAACAGTCATGAATAATTTGCTTTTGTTTGAGATTAATATTTTTATTTTTATTTTTAATAGATGAATAACTAAAATAAACATATGATAGATATTGATATATATTCATTATTTTTAATTTATTGATATATAGTACCTATTCAACATTTTTTATTTATATATAATAAATAAAATTCATAATATAAATACAAAGAATAAAAAAAATAAATTAAAACATACAAAAAGGGTTGATAATTAGTAATTGTGGGGAGGGTTGTACAATATAGGCTCTCAGGAATGTGGATATATTTAGCCCAAATACAACATGCACTTGGCCCAATTATACAAGAATCGAAAGTAACGAGGGATTGCCATTTTGTCAAGTTCCTTTCCAATGCCTTCATAATTATTTACTAAATCTTTTTTTGTCTTCATAGGTCACGATATCTTCAGTGACATAGACGAGGTTTAACCTTAATTCTTAGACTAATTAGGGTACAAGACTAATGAAGTTATATAGAAATATATATCTATAGCATGTGGCATAGGGTTTTTTTTTTGTGTATCTTCTTTTTCCTACAAGTACGAGTAGATATTACAATAAGGGAAGGGATATAAGGATTTGAACCGTTAATAAAAGATTAAAGTAGAAATTGGCTAACTACTTCCTCAACAAATGAAGGCTTAATGGGTCAGTTAGACACTTACGATTATAATATTCCTATATAATGTGTGTTCTATTCATTTTATTAGAACTTAATTTATCTTAACTTTACCCATTTCCAAGAAAATAAACATAGGAATCGATTTGAATTATTGTTTTAATTTTCATGATAACTTATTAAACTTGTCGTAACTTGTAACCCTAAATATCATTGTATTGTCCAATTTGTCATATGCGAGGCCTTGCCTACTTTTCAAAAAAAGGTTGTTTCATTTTTTAGTTTCTTACGACTTATAAGCTATCACGATTCAAGACAAATGTATAGAGGACAAATCACAAATCTATTATTGATTGATAGATCAAAAGCTTCGGCTGCTTCATCTTTTATTAATTGAAGCTTAATTGTCACAATCAAATTATTTTACTTTATTTTATTTTATTTTTTTTTATTTTTGTCAGAACTCAGAAGTGATTGTAACACATGATTGTTGAGGTACTGTTAATAACATAATACGGGTTAGGATTCTCTAGAGTTCTTTGAGAACTCTAGGGGTAGAGTTCCATACATTTAGTGTAGTTTTCTTATTTTTATTTAGCATGGTCCCATCAATTGCATTTAATGACAACCATTGGATATTTTTCAGTGATCTAAATTAAGGAAATCTACCCTTAGAATTCTTTAGAGGATCCTAACCCACATAATACTGTGATGGTGTTATATAAACTGAGCATAAGTCTTATTGTAACACAGTAATGGTGAACTACTCCACATTAATACAGTGTAAGTAGTAGGGTCCTTTGACCTCGCTTATTTTTTTTTAAAAAAAAAAATCATATTTTATTATAAATTTTAGGTTTTGGTAAATTTTTCTTCTAAAATTTGAGCAAGTGAACTCACTAAAATTTATCAAATGAATCTTTAAACTCATTATATATTAATTAAAGCATAATTGTCACAATCAAATTATTTTACTTTATTTTATTTTATTTTTGTCAGAACTCAGAAATTATTGTAAGTTTGTAACACATGATTGTTGAGATACTGTTAATAACATAATACTGTGATGGTGTTATATAAACTGAGCACAAGTCTGATTGTAACACAGTAATGGTGAACTATTCCGGGTTTAGATCCTCTAGAGATGAACTTTATAGAGTTCAACAAATCTAAGCCGTTTACCATAAATCAATGACTTATATTGATCTTCTATATATTTCAAAATTAAAAATAAAAGTACAATAAAAAATAATTAAAAACTCTCGCTCACTTTCACAATTCTACAACTCTATCAATCTTCAAACTTTAATGGATCCCAAATCAAACTATTCCACATTAATACTTTTTTTTTATTGAAGATGTGACAGAATAATGAATAAACGCATGGTTGTTATCGATATTAAACATGATTTCTTATTTTGCAACCTACAAAGGGTCATGCATGTAACTATGTAAGTCTTGTTCATGACCCCGCTTAATTTTTTTTWWAAAAAAAATCATATTTTATTATAAATTTTAGGTTTTTGTAAATTTTTCTTCTAAAATTTGAGCAAGTGAACCCACTAAYTTTTATCAAATGAATTTTTGAACCCACTAAATCTTTTTGATACTCCATAATTTTTTCAATGTATCCTTATAAACTATTACTAACCATAACCTTTTCTCCCTGAATTTTCTTTTACTTGACTTGTTTACACAATGTCACAATTGACTGTTACTAAACTTACTTTTGCTAAAGTTGTTGCTT
>SNQN01009105.1:0-26628 GCA_008642245.1 Bassia scoparia | reverse complement strand
TTCATTAATATTATATTATTATTATATATTTATTATTATTATTATTATTATCTATTATTATTACTGACTACTCACTACGACTACTACTACTACTACTCCTATACTACTCTACAAATTCGATACTGTTTTATGACATTTACATGATGGATTTAATTTAGGTTCTGTTACGTAGTTTAAACATGTTTTCTTTTAATTTTTTGCAATGAATCAAACTCTTGACGTTACACTACATGAATCTTTTCTTTACTCCATATATGTAATTCAGCAAAATAAGCACATCTTCCCCTCCCTTTTGGCCGGTTACATGGCACTTTTGGTGTGCCTTGAGTTGTTAATTTTTGTAGTAACAACAACAACCTTAATTGTCTTCAATCATTTAGGCTCAACTCATCTTTTCTCCTATCAAAAAAATTGTCAAAAAAAATTATTCTTCTTCCTGCTCTCGTCAAACCAGCCGAGCCCCTTTTATTCCCAAAAAAACAAAAAAATTTGTTTGAGTGGATTTTAATTCGGGTTTTTCACGCTTGGTTCAAAAGGTGTAATCTTGCAATTCTTGGGATTTTCTTGAAGGATTGCTTTTTCGTTCCTTTTGACCGTTTATTTTCTCCTATTCAACAGTAACTATATTTTCTTCACTTTGTTCTTATTTTACAAATTAGAATTCATCGCTAGGATATAATAAATTTGGAATATGTTATTTTATCGGTTTTGTGTTGATAAACTTATGTTTAATATAATTTTCGTGAGCACATGTCATTATTTTTGTTATAATAATTTTGCATGACTTGCTTTAATTTAAAATAACTTAGTTATCAATTCGTGACTTGCATTGACATCTCTTTTGCATTATTATATGAAATTCCGGATTTATCTGGTTTTGGCGCTACTTTTGTAATTCTGTTCTGCAAATTTGTTCTATTTAATTGTCCAAAAACATTTATTTGTCCCTAATATGTCCTTAAATTGTTTCTCTAGTGTTTCCTAAACATGTTCTATTTGCAAGTTTATTAATTCTGGAATTAATTAACTTAAAATATTTTCACGTATTCAGGTCTAAACTATTGGGCTAGTTTAAAACAGTAGGTATTGGGTCCAAATTCATTTTTGGCTTTTTTGGTAATGATTTATATTAATTAAAAAGGAATTTTTAACAATTTTTCTTTATTCGCGGTTTTAACAATTAATTAAATTCAGAAATGTTTTATATTGTTCTAAAATAATTGTTCCCTTACTAAAATGTGTTATAATCCTTTTGTAATGGTCTAAATTAATGTGGGTTAATTACAATAAATTATTTTCGGAATTTCTAAGAATTAAGCTTATTAATACGGTTAAGGCCTTTCAACTTACTGTTTTTGTTTTCTATTTAACGGCAAGCCACGAAATGGGTGACTCTAGGCGTTAGATAATTGACTTTAACATATCTTCTAGCTCTTAATAAATTATTTATTAGAGTTGTTTGGTATTTTTAGATGTAATTTCGATTTGGGTTTTCAATTATAAATTTATTAGCAATTGATTAAATAATTTAATTACTGTGTTAAAAACAGCCCTACATATTTTCGAACGTAACCTACTTATAATTATTTATTTATAATTTTTATTGATGAGTTTTTGTTAATGTTGCGTGAATTAATATTCTATAACGTTTTTGGACTAGGATTCCTTTGACAATGTAATCTTTCTAGTTGTGGTTATGTGGGATTTTAAACAATATTTTTGTATTACTTACTGCTTTTGGTTCTCATGCTTAATACTCATGGTTAGAAAATGTATTTTGTTTCTATGTGCATTTTATTAATTATTTTTCTCAATTGTCGTTTGCAAAATTTGAATGGTGAACTTGTCTTTGAACTTGACTTGATGGACTTGGTTATTTGACTTGATTTTACAATAATCGTTTTTAATCTACTCTTCGGACAATTGTTGAACTTGTTTCTGGAAATGTCATTGTAATACCCCAAATTTATCTATGGCATAATTCCCGTTCTAGTAATTTTCTCTAAGCTAAGCCTTTTATTTATAAGTTATTGCTATTATTATTATTATATTTTATTATTATTATTTACTATATTATTATTATTATTATTATTATTATATCTGTATTATTGTTTTAATTTGTTTATTTCTGAATGTAATGTGTGGTTGTGAACTTTTTTTATTTTAGATTCTAATGGTTAAGTAAATGATTGGACACTTTTAGACATTAGTCATGTCTAGTTATAATTAGGTTTATGTTTAAACTAATTATGTTTCTTATTTCTTGTTCTTTAATGTTTTATTTTATTTGATTTTAAAAAATTGTTAACTCATGTATTATTATCCTATGACCTTTCATTTTACTCCAATTAGGAAGTTGCAAAACCCCTCTCTTTCCTTCTCCCTTTTGGTGGCCATGATGAGGCCTTTGCTTGCTTTTGGTTGCTTTTATATATCAAAAGAACTTTTTTGTATCACTAAAGCAATTAAACTTTAATACCAATCCTCTTCATCTTTCTACCAAAAAAAAAAAATAGCAAACAACACTCATTCTTCCTTCTTCTCTCTTCCCAAATGCACCAGCCTGTGTGTCTTCAAGTTTCAACAAAAACTGAATATTTTTCTTGAGTGCATATCTTTGCAAGATTTAATCGGTATTCCTATTAAGTGGATTACAATCAGAGTTTAGCTTTCTTGTGCAATTCCTTTGGGCATTTTTCTTGGAGGTTTTTTTTTCTTCTTTCGAAGGTTATTTCTCCAATCTAGGTAATCTTCGTAAGGTTATATTCTTTCACTTGCTGTTAGGCTTATAACATAGAGATCCATGTTAGACGATAAGATTAAATTGGGAATTGTTGTTTTATCATTTTATATGTTGTAAATCTAATGTTTAAACTATAATTTCGTGCAAAACATTTTAGTCATAAAATCCAGATTTCCGCGAATGAATTCTTATAACACTCCTATAATTAGTATTTAGGTCCTTAACTTCTATTTGGAATTTTCGTACATTGTAGTAAATTTAATCTGAATTGTTCTGTGATAATCTAGCAACCTAAGATCCATTCTGTATAGTCTTTTTGTGTATATGTCACTTTTCTTTTTATTTAAATCGCATGACAATAATTACATGCTTTTCGACTTATGATTCATCCCTCGTTCTTTCAATCTGATGGCTATCATTTATATTCAAGGTTAGTATAATAACTCTTTCCCAGTCGATGACTTGTTACTCAACATCGTTTAAATACTGACTCTACGAAATTATTTAGTTCATGATAAATTTTTGGCTGACTTAAAACAATTTATTCTGAATTTTCTTGTAAAAATCCATTAATTGCAATTTTTTATGGGTTACGAAAATTTTCCTGTTTTAGGGATCAATCTCTCGTTGGAGTTTGGTTCAATTAAAACACTTTGGTGCATGTGGCTAATACTCATTTTATATGACTTTTTATTATGTAATATTGATTTAGAAGATTATAGATACTAATTTGTAAGCGATGCATTTCTACTGTGATTATTGTGTGCAATTAGAATTGTATATCTGCATGTATCTCTAAGCTGTTCCCTATACTTCGTGTCAATTACACTGTTTTAGTTGTAAGGCTGGTTAGGGAGAGCTAAACCTAGATAATTCTATACTCTCCATTATGGTTCTGCTCATGTGTTGCTGGAAAATACAATTGTGTGCATTTATTCTCTGTTGGAATTAATTTTATTTAGACCTTTATAAAGGTTTCCTCTGCAAAGTGAGAGTGTTTCTTTGCTGGTTAATTTTTATGATTTTAATGGGTTAGATTTGGTTCTACGATTTTCCTTCAATAATTAAAAAGTTTAGTTCTTCCTACATCTGTGTTCTTTATTACATTACATGGAAGGCTTTCGTCTAGGACTAATTTATTTATGCCGATAAATTCCTAGGAATTTAACGTTAAGATAGTAAGAATGTTACGAGATAGTGTAATGCGCAAACGGTATTTCATGGCCTTCTATTGATCCAGAAATCAGTGTGGTTACACAATACCAAAACAGAAAAGGCCTTACAGAAGACGATCTTGAGAATGTTTCCAAATTAATTTGGGCAAATAGATACTGTTATATATCAGACTTCATCAAAAATATCAAGTGTATTGGAATTTTTAAACGCGTTTTAATAATAATAATATATCAACTCAAAATAAAAGCTATACTTAGAGAGAAATTACTAGAAAGGTGACATAAAAATAAAATTATGCCATTGAGAAAATTCGGGGTATTACATTTACAAAGAAAAGAAATAATTGTCTCGAATCCTATCAAAGAAGAACAAATACATTAAATGGACAACACTTCAGAATGCTAGAGGCCAAAGTGCAGGATAGCTACCCAGTCACCCCAGCTAAATCACTAGGTCAGCAGTAGTACGGTGGCCCAACAAGAGTTCACAAGCACTTATGTTAGTCTACCCCCAGCACTTAACTGACAAAAGTGCTTAAACATTAGTCATAAAAGGAGGGTTGATAAACCCATGAAATCAGTTGGGATAATATACCAAATCAAGTGGCATTTAACGTAATTAACTATAATGTTCATGGGTGAGTTTGTAAATTCCAATTGAAAAAATTACAGCCTAAGTTATTATTACTGGCTTACTGTATAGTGGGCCACTTCTCTTCATCTCTTGTATCATTTTGAAAAAATTACAAGTAGTCTATGTCAAATTTAGGTAGGTATGTGCCAAATATAAGTTGGTCTACGTAAAAAAATGCTTGTCCATGTCCATTATCTATGAGCCATTTCCATCTTTTTTCTTATACAAATGCCACCATAGCAGAAGTTCAATTGCCACCGAACAAACGCCACCATAGCAGGATCGAAATTGAAATCGAAAGAATCCCACCACCTCGCAGCCCAAGAAACAACCACACCGCACAACCGCCCATCGGCGCAACACCACATTGTAGCGCACCTCAGCGTCAACCAGCCCTAGACAATCGCCACACCAACAATTATACAAATGCAAGTCGGCAACGTCACCAGATCGCACTTCCAAATTCCAACAATTCGCGATCTCTCTCTCTCTCTCTCTCTCACTCACTCACTCACTCACTCGAATGGGTTTGAGGGTTTCGAATGGGTGAAGGTGGGGTTGGTTTGGGTTTTGAGTTGGTGGGGATGGTGGTGGTTATGACGTTTGGTGGGTGGGGTTTCGAATTGTGGGTAAAATTTAGGTGGCAGTCACAGTTGTTAGTGGCGGTATTTAGTTTACGTTTGGCGGCGAACTACAACCTCCCCTTTTTTCCGACGAATTATTCTACAACCTCACTTTTTATTTTGCCCAAAATTTAATTTACCCAACTAATTTACCCTACCAACACGTGTTAACACCTTTTCCAGCTTTCGCTTTTTTAAAATATACCAATGCAATTTAATAATATTTGATTGGGATGCACTATCCCAACAGCATTGATACAAATATAGTTCCTCGTCATAAAAGTGCACATCTAACAAAATTTTGAGTCTAATTTAACAAGCTATCTTATAGTAGTAATATACCTACCCATAAGATTGCTCGTATCCATAGTAATCATACCTGCAAAATGAACTATTAATATTAATCAAGAATTGTGTACAACACATTATAAGACGACCATTTGAGCATTTTTCAATTCTAAAACAGAAAAGAGCATTGACAGGTGCCCGACTAGGGTCATTGGGAAAAATATTGCGTAATCGGGTCACTATCAAATAATATTGAGATTTTTCATGGGGTACCCCTGAAAGTTTTCATATTTCACGTGGTACCCTGAACTTTTCTAAAATTCATATGGTATCCCAAATTCGAAAATTAATTCATATCACAAGCATTTCCTAACAGAAGTTAGTGTTCCGTTAATTTTTTTCCAAAAAAGTTCAAATATTTCATGTGGTGGCCCAAATTTTGAAATATTTTGAGGAGAAACGCAATTTAATTAAAATATTTCTACCACAGCTTTACAAGAACAAGATCCACCAATATGTATAGCAAAATCATCTACTAGTTTGACGCCTCACTCTCCTTCACTACTCTACGATCTACAACAAGACCAACCTAGCTACCAACCAACACCCAACAAACCACGGAGACTGCGACACCAGCTATCCACGACTTCTGGCTCCTCCACCCATACCGCACCATGCTATCCTTCCACAAACGCCGCCAAGCGCCTGCTCGAAAGCCAAACCGGCCAATGTAGGTGCTTAAATCAACCACAAAGGAAACCTACGATTTCGCGCTCCGAATAACCCTCTGGACATCCCAGAATAGACCCCCAAAAAGCGCCAAAGCCAAGCACACTCTGCCACATCCAAAAACCGACATCTATCTTCCCCTTGATTATATCAGTCCTCACCGCTATTAACCATCATCTTAATACTTTATTCCCAGTCACACTCCAACCAATCATGTAACTCATACAGCACTCCTGCAAGGCCGTATGTCGGTGTAGGAACCAAACAGCGCCTCATCTGGCAGGCGTAATCGCTAGTAAACCCAGCATCAATCCAGCAGGACATCAAATTATAATGAGAATCAGGGCAACCTTCGCTCCTTTTTCAATTCATCAACAAAGCAAATTTCAGGACTTTGCCACCACATAACGGCGAATCAACCCTAGGTTCGAAATACAAAGAAGCTCAAAAGCGACCACAGTCGTTATCCCTAACTAAAGCTTGATCAAGACGCAACGCCATAAGAACCTCTAAGCGTGTAATTGACTCGGTTCCAAGCCCAGGAGCGAGAAGGTCAAGGTTCGAAGCCAACATTATGCGCAATTAGCGACAACAGAAAAACCATGGCGGCGCTGAGAGAAATGTCGATGTTCCGCGGGTCGTGTGGTTATTCCGACCCACCTTCTACCGGGATGTGATGGACGACGGACAACGTGGCGTAGTTCCGGCAGACTGGGGCTTGCGATTGTACTGAGAAACGACTTTGATTAGGTGTTGTTGTAAAAGTGTGTTGATGGAAGCATGTTGCTCGAGCTCAAATGAGGGTTGTATTAGGTTTACAAATCAAAGGTCATTTGATTGTGAGGAATTCGAAAGGGGGCTGAATTGAAGACGATGAATGAGATTTTGAAGGAAAAAAGAAGTTTAAAGCGCGGACCTAAACTGGAATTTCATTATTTAAACATAAATTTGGCAATCTCGTAATAAAAGATTAACGGAAGACTAACGCGTACAGCTTTCCTAGTTTTGAAATTAATTTTTAAATGGATTACCACATGAATGTTGGAAAAGTTCATGAACCGATAAATATGAAAAACTTCTGGACCCCATGAAAAATCCGTAATACTTGCAAACCAATACTCAAACCATAACACAAGTAAGAAGCAAGTAAGATGGTGCGATCCTCAAGGGAGAATCACAAAGGGTAAGTCCACAAACTATCAATTTGGTAAGCAAACAATTTTGAAATTGAGAATTTTGAGATGAAAAACTAATAATGAAGAACTTGGAAACAAGGATTTGTGAAAATCAAATATATATATAGAGTCACCTAGGAGATGGCTAGTTGCACCTTCTATAGGAACGGAAAATGATACAATCAAAATGATAGGTATTACCTCCAATAAAAATGGTTATTGTAATCTAGTTTGGGAAATTAATTAGAACATTTCCCAAGTCTCTAACCCTACTAATTGAGGTCAAACCCTAAGTCCCCTCAAAGTCCTCACTAGAATGTAAAAGCAGAATCAAACCAATACCTAAGTCAATCCTCACAACCCTGCAAAGGGTTAATTAGTCAACCCGGTCTCACCCCAAAACAAGAGTGCCACAATCCCAAGTAATAAGGTTGAAAATCACAATTGTAAGGCGAAATATGGTGAATTGAGAGAGCTATATATCATCTTGGCAGAAAGTTATAAGAAGGACTTCTAGGACTCATAATTCTAAACTACTCACACAACCATGCTTAGAAGTAGAATACATGAAAAACAATAGAAAACCAAAAGAGAGAAGCCATAAAGCTAGAAATTGTATCCAAAAAAGGTAGAAAAGAACTACTCAATACTACACAAAAACAAGCAAAACAACAACAAACCAAAATCTACACCAAACACACAGAGAAAGCAATCAACAGCAAAAAACTCAAAAGCTAAAGTATGAACAATACCCAAAAAGTTGCAAAACGAAAATGCAAACAAAACTAAGAGCAAACACACATTAAAAACTGAAATTAAAGTATGAAATGGAAATTACCCCTCGAAATTCTAGCCACAAGCTATATAAGATGCAAGATTTGAGTAAGATTGAGATCTAGGCAACAAATAACAAACGTCGAAGCTTTCTCACTACCTCTAATGAGATTTGTATGGAAGATGAAGAATAAAGAAATCTAAAAATGCATCTAAAATGCTATAAAAACTACTCCACTTCTTAAGTTCTCTCTCCCAATATATATACGGCAGCCAAATACAAGCTCTCATAATTACAAAGTTGTCATTAACTAAATGTGACATTGCTAAAAACTGTCTCCAATCAAGTCAACAAGGTCAAAGTCAACCGAGCACAGGCCGCCACGAAGCGCCGTGCTGCGGGGCGCGTGCGAAGCGCGTGCCACAGGACGGGGCCAATGCAAAGGCGCAGGACGACCCAAAAACGCGCGCGACGCTGCCAAAAACCTTTCGGAAAAGGCTCAGGCGCATGAAGAGAGGAGCGTGCGGAGGCGCGTCAGGGCGCGTGAGACCTCACAAGAGGCCGTGTGCGGTGCCGGACCGGACGTCTTGGGACAGCGCATTACGTTCGTAGGATGTGGCCGCCCCTTCCGATAGCGGGCTGCGCGGTACTGGTACTACTCGAGGTGCTTGCGTGGCTTGAAGCCACGGAGCCGCACGTGAGGCGTGGTGGGAGTGTGTCGATAAGGGGAGTCGCGAGACCAGGTGCCTATATATGCTAATTCACGAAGAACGCCGAAACGTTGGTGCCAAATCAAGATGTCCACGTACCTAATCCAAACGCCAGTCGGGGTTCGGACAGGTAGCGAATCGATATCTCTAACCCCCAATTGCCGCATGTAGCGGCCCTCTACTCGGTGCTCATTGTCAATTCCTCATTCACACGGTTATTGAAAATGTCACATAATTACATTTTGCAACCTTAGAAGCGTACTAACCCTAAAGATTACTACGAAAGTGTGTTTCTATTTATGCACAAGAGACTACCTACCTAGAAATTGTGACCACTTGCATTAATCAAGTTAAACGGTGCCTAAAACCGGTTGTCCATAGTTAATTGATTTTAAAGTGATTCACATAATTTCTCGTCTTTATTTAGCAAATATATACAAATGATGTACAACCATGACAATGCAAGTATATGAATTCAAATCATATAATACAAACCAGTCTACCCTGGAATTGCAAAACAAAACAAATGTTAGTTCGTAATAAAAACACGAGAGCGATCGAAATGAATCTTCCGCCTTGGATCGCATACAAGGACAAACAAACAAATGTTAGTTAGTAATAAAAACGAGGCGAATGAACCTTCCTCTGAAGTCACTATACAAGGATAAGAAATCTTATGATGACAAGTGATAATAATATATGAAAATGATATAAAAAAGAACAAAAACAATGAAAAACATTAGTTATTCCTACATATTTTACATGGAGCAATTAAATATGTTTCTACATTTTTCTTAATAGATTGAAACTCGTAATAGTTATTAATTAGCATGAGAGAGAGAAAAGAGATGTGTTTAGTTGCGAGTAATCTCAGAAGTAAACCTTGTTATCGCTTGTTGAATCGAACAGAATCGATGCTTAGAATCAAGAACGTATGTATTAGATTGTTTGAGAGTTGTATGAGAGCAGAGAGAATGAATACGCAAGTTAGAGACGGGAAAGATAGAATTAGACGTGTGTGTTTTTCTCGAATGAGCAAGGCACGTATTTATAGCACGAGAGGCACGAGGAGGGAAAAAAACCCTGCGTATATACGCAGGAGACCTGCGTAACCTCGATATACGCAGGAGGCTGCGTATATAACGCAGACCTATGTATATTTCTCCGCGTATTTTTTGATTTCCTCCGATTCCAATTTCCATAATACGTGATTTTGCCTTGATCGACGCACCTAGACACCCTTGCTCTCCAAGCAAGAAGTTATAGAGTGTTCTAGAAGTTCCACGTATTCCGGATATTTTTTTTGTGATTTTGTATTTTTTTGTATTTTCTGCGTATAAAAGCTCTATAAAATCAAGAAAAATCAGAAAAATAATCTAAAAATACTGGTGAGCTCAGAAAATGTTGAAGAGTGCAATGAAAAGTGGAAATTAGGAGATCACCAATATAAATTATTTTAAAAATCCTAAAAATAGAAAAGAAACTAAAAATAGAAAATAATTAAAATAATAAAAGAAAATATTTTTGCCCCCTTAGATTGTCCTTTGCTCAAATAGTTCCGAGAAACTTACCGTATAATTTTCAACTTTGTGAGTTCAAGCATCTTTTCTAAGTCAAACAATCGCGAGACGCGGTGTTTTCATCACTGATTACTCTTTTGGGGAGACATTTTAGGTGTCTACAGAACCCCCACTTTGACTGAGTCTGAAGAGACGATATCTCGTAAGACGAAAGTCAAAGTATTCGATTCGGGACGGAGAGAAACTCAAGACGTTCTGCGACCCTGAGTCACCCTTTTCCCGATACGTGCAACAAAGGTATTTTACCTGTAGCCGTGCCCGTGCGGTCTGATTTGCTGCCATGGAATTTTGTTGGGAGCAAACTCCAAACCCGGAAGAATGCGCGGAACTTCTTGAGTGGGAAAGATTCTAAAAAACTTGAGAGATGCTGACGGAACTTCAGTAGCGGGAGAAATTTCAAGACCGAAGATGTGCTGACGGAATTCTGTAGCAGGAGAAGATTCAAGACCCGAAGATGTGCGACGGAACTCTGTAGCTGCGAGAAGATCCAAGACCCGAAGATGTGCTGACGGAACTTCTGTAGCGGGAGAAGATTCCAAGACCCAAGATGTGCTGACGGAACTTCTGTAGCGGAGAAAGATATCCAAGACCCGAAGATGTATTTGCTTGAGATTTCTGTAGCGGAGTAAGAAAACCACAGACCCGAAAGATGGTTGTGGGATTTCTGTAGCGGAGAAAATCGTAGCACACCGAAAGATTTTGTTGCTGACTCTGGATTTCGAGAGAAAATGAGTCCCGAAGTGCATGATATGGAATTTCTGGTGTGGGAGAAAGTTCCAAAACCAAAATGTAAAGGAAAAGCTGGTATAGCGGCAAAGAAAGCCCTCACTTTGACTGAGTTAAGAGAACGAAAATCTCGTAAGACGAAAGTCAAAGTATTGATTCGGACAGAGAGCAACTCAAGACGTTCTGCGACCCTGAGTCACCCTTTTTCGCCGTACCTGCAAAACAAAGGTTAGTTTTACCTGTTACCGCGCCCCATGCGTTTTATGCCTTGAAGCGCCTGGATCCTCGGGGCTGCTTTCTCCCTACGGCTACCTGGCTTTTCAGGAGAAAATGAGGGGATGAATACCTTCGGAAGCGCCTCGTTCCTCAGGTAGCTTTTCCCTACGGCCTGACTTTGGCTTTTCGGGAAAAGAAAATGATGTAGATGCCTTCCCTACGACTGACCTTGGCTTTTCGGGAAGAAGTAATGTAATTCCGTCGAAGCGCCTCGTTCCTTCGGAAATCCCCTACGGCTGACCTTGGCTTTCGAGAGTGTGAAGTACAGCCTCCCTACGGTGACCTTAGCTTTTCGGGGAAGACGTAATGTGAAGTTCGGTCGGAACGCCCTCGTATCCTTCGGAAAGTTCCCCTACGCTGACCTTGGCTTTCGGGAGAGTTGTGATTACATCTTCCCTACGGCTGACCTGGCTTTTCGGAAGACGTAATGTAAGTTCCGTCCGAAGCGCCTCGTTCCTTCGAAGTTCCCCTACGGATGACCTTGGCTTTTCAGGGAGAGTTGATTACATGCCTCCATACGGCTACCTTGCTTTCGGGAAGACGTAATTTAAGTCCGTCGGAAGCGCCTCTTCCTTCGGAAATTCCCCTACGGCTGACCTGGCTTTTCAGGAAAAGTTGCGGTAGCAACAATCCGCTATAGCGATGAATCGTATAGGCTATGAGTGATGATATGAATTCCTTCGGAAAAGCCTCGTTCCTCAGAAACCTTCTCTATGGCTGACCTCGGCTTTTCGGAAGAATGTTGCGTGTAGCAACAATCGCGTATAGCGATGAATGCCGTATATGCTGTGAAGGCAACTGCATGTAAGATGGCCCTAGCCTTTGTGGACGTGGGTGCAATGTGCAATGTGCAATGTGCAATGTGCAATGATGCAATGTAATGTGTTTGTGCAGGATGCATATGCATGATGATGTTTGTATGCTCAATGATGATGCTTATGAAGTGCTTCCAATGGTATATGCGTAATGCAAGTCTATTCTTAGATCTAATGCATGAAATGACCAAGGAAATTGACTAATGGTAAGATGCTTTTGGATTCGGGATGAAGCCGTCTCAAGCCCCCATTCGAGCAAAAGGCGACTTGTGATCGCAAGTGAGCCCCCGACCCATGAGTTTAGTGTATGGAATGGATTAATTTGTGTGTCGATGTTGTTTAGGTAGGCCCCAGCTTGATCGAGGTTGGGCAATGGTTGATGGAGTAAGGTAAGCTAGTGAATTTGTGGAATCATGTTTTGGCTAGCTTTTTGTGGTGGTAATGGTAAGGAATGAGGGAGTATTTTGATTTGCCCAAATTGTAACTTGAGCTGAATGCTGCAAGAGAGAGAACATGGAGGAAATGCTGCAATGCGATCTTTAGGAGGATCCTGATGACTGCTACAGAGAGATAGCCTAAAGAAGAGTTGAGGAAGCCCCTTAAGGTGTATGAAAGAATAGGCATAAGTTCAAGAAAAAGACAAGGCTAAAATTTGTGACTAAGGGTAAGTAAACGGGGAATTTATGTGGTTGCTAGATATTAGTTCAAACTCGAGTCTATGTCGGGTTCTACACTAGGAATTTGTGCTTCTGACTTTAAGGAATCAAAACTATATGAGAGAGTGACCTCAGAGTGTTATTGAGTTATTGGGTCGGACCTCGAGAAGAGCTTCTACGTATCCTTACGGAATCAGACCGTCGTAGTCTTGATGATGATTTGGACAATGCCTCGTGTGAGAGCTTTGTGGTTGTAATGTGAAGCTGTGGTTTGAGGGTCGAAAAAGGCTTGATGATCACGAAGTGACCCACGGTGCGTAGTGTGCTTTTTAGACTCTGCTTTCATTTGATCTGGGCTTTGAGCTTTGGATTCGCATTGGACTTTGATATTGCATTTTTTATGACTTCATTGAACTTTATTTTTTTCTTTTTCTTCTTTTTTCTTTTTGCCCATTTTATTCTCTCTTTTTTTTTCTTTTGCACATGTCTTTTCTTACGCACCGTTTGGTCCAAAGGGTTAATAGATGTGGGTGATGAAAGAAAGATAGGCTGAATGATAGTGTTTATGCTCAAAGGGTTGCAAGGGATTTTGACTTGATGTGACGAAGGAATGGAGGAAGAGGTATTTTGTACTATGAAACCATATGAACCCATGTATAAATTTGCAATCTTTCCGAAAATTGCGGGAGACCTCATTTCGATGATGTATAATCCACGCTTTTCGGCCAAAAAAACAAGTATCGGTGACCCGGCCGAATTTATCCAGAATTTCGTCACACCTTTCAGGTCATGAGAATGACTATCCAACAGTTTTGACCCAAATTCTAAGCGTGCTACCTCCTACGTCTGTTTCGCCGTTTTCTCGATTTTTCTTTGACGGACTCAAAACCCCGCAATTGACTCATTTGACCCCAAATCATTCTTGGACCCATTATATTATCATACGAACCGATGGTACAAATTGGCAATTTTTCGAAAATTGTCCGAGACCTCATTCGATGATGTATAATCCACATTTTTCGGCCAAAAAAACATGTTTCGGTGACCCGGCTCGAATTTATCCAGAATTTCCGTCACAACTTCTAGTCATGAGAAATGACTATGTCGACAGTTTTGACCAAATTCTAAATTACTTCCTCCTACGAGTGTTTCGACATTTCTCGTTTTTACTTTAACGGGACTCATAAACCCCATATCAATTTTTAAAACCTTTAATTGTTAAGCGTCGACCCTAGTTTAAAGGAAAAAAATGTGAATTAGTTCTTGATCTGTTTTTAAATTGCATTGTTTGATCAAGTAATCATGAGCTTGTTGGATGTCCTTTTAGTTTTGACAAGTTTTCCTTGTTGTATTGTAATCATACATGTTTGGATGCTTTTCTACACAATTGAGCATTAACAGCATAAAAGTTGCTTTTCTTTACCATTATGCTGTTCCACTACTGCTTGTTTTAGATTGTTGGATAATATTTTGCTTAATTTCATGATATAATTATTCCGTGTATTGCTATATTTCTCTTATCTTTTGTCCCTGTAACTGTAAAATGTTTGCCTGGCACTACTGAACCACCTTTATTCTTTGTTCTCATTACAGATTAGATCAATATGCTATTGCAAAGTTGCAGAATGCTTTGAGATTGTACCAAAGAAACCCTACTGGAGAAACCCTGTTAAGATCAGAAAACCCGTTAAGATCATTTCTTCTTGTTTTTAAACCTGTAAAGCTAGGCTCGGGTTTCGCTACATAGTGGATGTAACTTAATTTAGTTATATCGATCTTCTGCTGTTCTGCAATGAGCAAGTTTTGTAGTATGAATCAGCAATGTTACATACCTAAATAGAAACTGAGTTGTGGAAAAATTATGTGTTGGTGCTGGCCAGCCTTGCCTTCGTAAGCGCCTATTAATGGTTACATACCTAAACACTAGAATGTCGATTTAATTTGCTGTTTGCTGTTCGTAATACCTAATTACATACACTTAATTGGAAACCTTGTATTTGATGAAAGCTTTAGAAAGTTGTTTGACAACTTCTAGAGCTTTTTTTATCAAATACCAACAAAATTACAGACCGATTTCGGTCGGTAAAAGTCAAAATAACAATATGACTTTTACCGACCGAATTGGTTGGTAATGGGCAATTTTAAAATAAAAAACTAATATGCATGTAAACGACCGAAAAATCGGCGGTAAGAGAACAATTTTTAAATTAAAAAAAAAAATATGGAGTGAATACCGACCGAATAGTCGGTCGGTATACTCGACCATGATCTAAAATCGGTCGATTACGACCGCTCGTCGATTCACTCCATTGTCCCTCCCATTTTTGGAGGAAAAAGAGGTGTCGACCGATTTTTTCGTCGGTATACGACCGATTTTGAATCGGTCGGTATACCCGACCGAAAAATCGGTCGGTAATCCTCTTTTCCCTCCAAAAATGGTCGGATGTATTCGGTAATCGGTCAGTAAACCCTTACCGACCAATAATCGGTCGTAATGTTTGGATTACCGACGATTTTGATTCGACACCACTTCACCAACCGATTTTCGGTCGTAACCCTGTTACCGACCGAAAATCCGTTGAAGTGTGGTCGCCGAAGCCAATTTTCTTGTTGTGCATTATATTACCATATGAACCCATGTACAAATTTTGGCAATCTTTCGAAAATTGTCGAGACGTCATTTCGATGATGTATAATCCACACGCTATTTCGGCCAAAAAACATGTTCAGTGTCCCGGCTCAAATTTGTCCAAAATTTCCGTAAAAACTTCTAGTCATGAGAAATGAAAACTACAACAATTTTTGAATCAAATCTAGACGTGTGACCTCCTAAGACTTTTCGAAGTTTTCTCGATTTTTCTTGTCGGGACTCAAAAGTCTGCCGTTTGGACCATTTGGACCCCAAATCATTCTGACCCATTATATTACCATATGAACCCTTGGTACAAATTTTGACAATCTTTCCGAAAATTGTCCGGAGACCTCATTTCGATGATGTATAATCACGCTTTCGGCCAAAAAAACATGTATCGGTGACCCGGCTCGAATTATCCAGAATTTTTTCACAACCTTTCAGTCATGAGAATTGACTATTCCAACAGTTTCGGACCCAAATTCTAAGCTGGCTACCTCCTACGACTGTTTCACGTTTTCTCGATTTTTCTTTAACGGAACTCAAAAGTCCGCGTTTGACTCATTTGGACCGCAAATCTCTTGGACCCATTATATATCATACGGACCTATGTTACAAATTTTGCAATTTTTCCGAAAATTGTCCGGAGACCTCATTGATGTGTATAATCCACGCTTTTCGGCAAAAAAAAACATGTTTCGGGACCCGACTCAAATTTATCCAGAATTTCCGTCACAACTTCTAGGTCATGATAAATGACTATGCAACAGTTTCGAACTCAAATTCTAAGCATACTGCGTCCTACGACTGTTTCACTTTTTTGCGTTTTTCTTTGAGGGACTCAAAAGTCCGTTGAATGACTCATTTGGACCCCAAATCGTTCTTGGACCCATTATATTATCATAGAACGCATGGTACAATTTTGAACGCAAAAAATGTTTTGACCCGACCACTACTCAAAAATAGTCATTTTCAACACTTTTAGGCCATTTCTCAACACATAAAAGTGTTGAGAAATTAATTTTCAACACATAGCAATAGTGTCTAAAATTTGTTGACTAATTTCGTCACATTATAGGACACTTTTTTTTGTTGAAAATCTCAACACTTTTAATAAAGTGTTGAGACTTTCGCACTATTTTTTGTTGAAAATCTCAACACTTTTTTTTATAAAATGTTGAGACTTTCGGCACATTTTTGACACAAAAAAGTGTTGAGATTTAAACACATTGAAGACACCCAAATTATGTTGAGACTTTCAACGCCCAAAAGTGTCGAAAATGTCAACACATTTTTTGACACAAAGTGTGAGATTTTCAACACATTTTAGGACTCAAAAAAAGTGTTGAAATTTTCAACACAATTTAGGACTCCAAAAGTTATGAAAATTGTCAACCTTTTTTTGGAATTGTCGATAATGACAAATTTGAATGTTTATTCCATCATCACCTTTTCATCGTCGATTTTTTTATAGCTTACTACATACAACTATAATAACCAACAAGGGGAAACTATAATCAAAACAAGATAATAAACAATGCAAATATATACTAAATTATATATATATATATATATATATATATATATATATTATAAATTAAATATATTCATCAATACGTCAACGTATATCTAACAAGTGTTGTACAATATTAATTAACAGCTAGACTAAAATTGTTCCATAATGTAAGTTTTCAAAAGAAGCTCAACTACAAAAGATAAATAACAAGCATCATTTTGACGATTAAAGCTAAGCTTGCTTGATTTTAGTACTCCAAGCTCATTCTGACGCTTTTTGTGGAGCATCTCCAGTCTCAACATTTTCCCCATCATCACTTCATTAACATCGAGCATGCTGTTTAGTGTCAAAATATTAGGCCTGTCTTCCGGATAATCTTGCACGCAAAACAGCCCCAATTGTATGCACTTCAAAACTACATGAGCTTGATAATAAGGTTCGACGTCTAATGTTGGATCAACTAATAAATTAATTTTATTTTCGTTCCAACATTTCCATGCCCGCACAAAAGCATATATATGTGAGTTATTATTAGTTATGCAGCATATATTTTGGCAATCTTTCCAACATTAGTTATTATTAGTTATGCAGCACAAAAGTCTGCCGTTTGGACTCATTTGGACCCCAAATCATTCTTGGACCCATTATATTACAATATGAAGCCTTGGTACAAATTTTGGCAATCTTTCCGAAAATTGTCCGGAGACCTCATTTCGATGATGTATAATCCACACGCTTTTTCGGCCGAAAAAACATGTTTCAGTGACCCGACTCGAATTTGTCCAAAATATCCGTCAAAACTTCTAGGTCATGAAAAATGAATACTCCAACAGTTTTGAACCCAAATTCTAAACGTGTTACCTCCTACGACTTTTTCGACGTTTTCTCGATTTTTCTTTGACGGGACTCAAAAGTCTGCCGTTTGGACTCATTTGGACCCCAAATCGTTCTTGGACCTATTATATTACCATATGAACCCTTGGTACAAATTTTGGCAATCTTTCCGAAAATTGACCGAAGACCTCATTTCGATGATGTATAATCCACGCTTTTCGGCCAAAAAAACATGTTTCGGTGACCCGGATCAAATTTATCCAGCATTTCTGTCAAAACTTCTAGGTCATGAGAAATGACTACTTTAAAAGTTTCGGACCGAAATTCTAAGCGTGCTACCTCCTACGTTTGTTTCGGCAGTTACTCGATTTTTCTTTGACGGGACTCAAAAGTCCGCCGTATGGACTCATTTGGACCCCAAATCGTTCTTGGACAAATTATATTACCATATGAACCCATGGTACAAATTTAGGCAATCTTTCCGAAAATTGTCCGGAGACCTCATTTCGATGATGTATAATCCACACTTTTCGGCCAAAAAAACATTTTCTGCCCCGGCTCGATTATCCGGAATTCTCCGTCACAACTTCTAGCATGAGAAATGACTATTGGTCGACAGTTTTGGACCCAAATTCTAATTGTATTGCCTCCTACGAGGTTTCGACTTTTTCTCGTTTTTCTTTGACGGACTCAAAAGTCCGTCGTATGGACTCATTTGGACCACAAATCGTTCTTGGACCCATTATATTACAATATGAACCCATGTACAAATTGGCATCTTTCCGAAAATTGTCCGGAACTTCATTTCGATGATGTAAATCCAGCTTTTCGGCCAAAAAAAATGTCTTGGTGACCGGCTCGAAATTTCCAGAATTTACGTCAAACTTCTAGGTCTAGAAATGACTATCCAACAGTATGGACCTAAATTCTAAGCGTGCACTCCTAACGTCTGTTCGACGTTTTTCTCGATTTTTCTTGACGGGACTCAAAAGTCCGCGTATGGACTCATTTGGACCCCAAATCGTTCTTGGACCATTATATTATCATACAACCTTGGTACAAATTTTTGAAATTTTTCCAAAATTGTCCGGAGACTAATTTCGATGATGTATAATCCAAAAAAAACATGTCTCGGTGACTCGGCTCGAATTTATCTAGAATTTCCGTCACGCCTTTAGGTCATGAGAAACGACTATCCAACAGTTTCGGACCCAAATTCTAAGCGTGCTACCTTTACTCTGCTTCGACGTTTTTCTGTATTTTCTTTGACGACTCAAAGTCCTCCGTTTGGACTCATTTTGGACCCCAAATCGTTCTTGTAGCCATTATATTATCATACGAACCTATGGTACAAATTTTGGCAATTTTTCCAAAATGTCCGGAACCTCATTTTCGATGATGTATAATCCACGCTTTTCGGCAGAAAAACATGTCAAAAATTGTTCTCCCGTGATTTTTTTCAGATTTAATACGTATCTTTTTCGGATTTTTAGCCAAAATTCATAATTCACTGTTTCGTTTTTATGGGAAAAACGTTACCCCAGGATATGAATTTCGAAAAATTATGTCAAAGTGTGCTCCGTGATTTTTTCTGTATTTAATATGTATTTTTTCTAATTTTTTACGAAACTTCAAAAATACAATTTGTATGCTTACTCCATTGGTGTCTCTACTAGAGTAAAGATCATTTATTTTAACCTCTTTATAGAGATGTTAGTGCTCAGCAGCACTACCCCATGGGCGCCCTGACCCAAGGAGGAGGAGGGGGCTTGGGGAGCAATGTCACCGAAATTCATTTTCCCCGTGTCGCTTGGGGCCGCCCACGCCCGATCCTACAAGCCCATGATCCGCGCACGTATGGCGAGGAGGGCTATTTCCCGATTATTTCGATGCACTATGGCGGGAGGAGTTATCGTCCCAACATAAAGCATACACTACTACAAAAAATTATTAGGCACCAATTTTAAGAGCCGGTGTGGATGAAAACCGTCTCTTTAAATTAAGAGACCGATATTCATGAAAAACCGTCTCTTAATTAGTCTAAAAGACCGGTTATTAACCAATCTCTTAATTTGTGTCAAATTCAACAAGAAACGTTATAGGTAAAACCGTCTCTTGCTCTTAGTGGGCCCAAAACAATTCATTATGGACGTACCACATGACACATGTCACCACCTCTCTTTCTTGATCATTGTCCTCACGTTAAGTTGCGCTTTGCCTCACACTTTATTCACATCACTCCAATAACCCTCTCTCTCTTTTTTTTTACTGCTTCTCTCTCCTCTCTCCGCATCTCACGTCTTACTCTCCTCTTTCTCACTCATAAATCTTTTTCTCTTCTTCATTTAGATCTATCTTTTTCGATTGATCTTTTTCAGTTTAAAATCATTTTCGAATTTTTTCTTCTTTATATCTTTTTTCTATGAATTTTTATTTGAGTTTAAGGATTTAAAAAATCGTTTTTCTTTTCATGTGTATGTTTTCTTCTTTCAGATCTACTCGGTAGCCTGATTCTAGGGTTTTGGATGGAGTGAGATTATCTTTTCTATTGATGTTGTCAGTTTAAAAATCATATTATCACGATTTTTTTCTCTTTTTATATCTATTTTTGTTCTTTATGAATTTATTTGAGTTTTAAGTTTTTTACAAAATCGGTTTTCATGCGTCTTTCTTCTTCTTTCAGATCTACAGCTCATGCACGGCTAAGCGGGTTTTGATGGATTGAGATTATTTCTTTTTCCATTGATTTTACCAGTTTAAATCATTTTCCAATTTTTTTTCTTCCTTTTTATCTATTTTTTTTTGTTTCTATGATATTTATTTGAGTTTTAAGATTTTTTAAAATCTTTTTTTCATGTGTTTTTCTTTTTTTCAATCTATTTTGTTGAGCTCGTGACGCAAGGGGTTTGGATGGGTTGAGATTCTTACGGTTGCTAGATGTATGATATGTTAAATTACTTGTTGATTATATGACATAAATATGTCAGTGTTTCTGATATTTTTTTATTGATTTTTTCCTTTTTTGCGTTTTTCGCATGTTCTGGTGAGGGTTGTGGTCTGTTTTTCAAATATATCTGAATTTCTTCACTTCAAAATTTTCTCATTTCTTTTTTTTTCTGAAGTTTCCCTTAATGTCCTATATTTGTTATTGCTGATTCGGTGTTATTTTTATTCTGGTTTTATGTGAATTGAGTTTTCTGGGTTTAGATCTATATTTTAATATATTTTCATGTGAATATATTTCTGTTTATGATTCTGGTTAATTTCTTTTAGATTTCTTATTTTTATGATTTCTGGTTTAGCTTATTTTCATAAGCTATTTTTTCGATTACGTTAGAATTTCTGGTTATGATTTGATTCTGTTTTTTTTTCAATTAATTTTAGATTTTCTTTTTATGATTTTTCGGTTTACGTTTATGATTTCTTTTTTTTTTTTTTTTTTGTTTTTTTTTGCAATTTTTTTATGGTTTTTTTATCAATATTTTAGATTTCGTTTTTTTTATTGATTTGAAGATTCGATTGAAGAGAGCACGTGCTCTGTCATTTTGAATTAATTAATTTTTGAATAGAACTAAACTAATATATGTTGAAGAAGAGACCAGCAGTGGTAAGTTATTAATAGAATATTTTTTTTGTTATTTGTTGTTAATACGAAGTTAACTGATATTTTGTAGGTGCAGGGAGATTCCCCACCTCACATTGTTTTTTTTTTATTTAAAAAATAACCAAAGAGACCGTTATTTGTCAGATCGTCTCTTTGTATCTCTATTAAATCTTATCTTTCAAACATAAGACCGGTATGTTCAGAAACGGCTCTTATGTTGTAAGTTTAGAGACCGTTTTTACATAACGTTCTCTGGTTGCCTTAAGAGACCGCAATTATAACCTCTCTAACCCTAAGACCTATAGCTAGAAACCGGGTTGTAATCTGTCTCTTAGCCATATGACCGGTTTCTTCGAGCTTTTTTTAGTAGTGATAGTCCCACACAAGGCATTCAGAGGCCAAGCATAGTACCGACACATGGCACAGTGAGCAAGGCATATGCCCACACAAGGCACGTAAGGCGAAAGCTAGTTGGCCACACAAGGATGCAGGCTAGTACCACACATCGGAAGCATCGTGCCACAAAAGGCATATGATGCAAGGCATCGTGCCCAACAAGATAGTAGGAAAGCATAGTTGCCCACACAGGCACGTGACAAGCATATTTGCCCACAGCAGAGCCCAATCGGGGCGAAGGCTATAGCTGCTTTACACCATCATGCGTAGGCACATGATGCAACCGCAGACGATCAAGGTGCCCCACAAGTATATCATGCCTATTGTGCCTCGAACCAACATCAGAATAGTATACCACATTGGCTCGATGCCCCGAACACACAACGAAACAGGAGTTCTGGCTATACTATCCCATCACAAAAGCCTCCTTCAAGATGACAAACATAGACCTCAAGCTACCTATGAGGTTCGTCCACACCAAGCATAGGAGGAAGGAAGCCTTAGTACCACAGCCAACAAGACAACTACAAGAGGATAACATTAGATGCACTCGACGACCAAGACACAGGAGCAAGGCATAAGCCCACACAAGTATAGACGCGTCATCAGTTCCACTATACAGCAATGCCTTAGTAGAGACTCCATCGTAGAAAAGGCATCCACCAAACACCTACTAGTTGAGGCCATAGTTCATAATAGTCAACCAACAATCACGTATCAGTGAACACGTGCAACGCATAGCCTAGCTCTACAAACATAGAGAATGGCAAGTCTCCATAGACCACACAAGGCACAGGCATCGTTCCCAACACAAGGACTATTGAGCAAACATACTCCCCACACAGGCATATACCAAGCATCGATCCCACACAAGCTTGCTGAAACAAGCATCTTGCCCCACACAAGGCACATGAGGTAAGCATATCCACTCACAAGGCATAGTGAGCATGCAAGCATAGCCACACAAATAGGCGCAATGTGAATACTATGCCCAACACATATCCCATGTGGATTGAGTCTAGCAATACATACCGAGTGCCCACACAAAGCGAATTCTAGGGCCCACATCAAGCAAATTTCATTAATTGACCAAGTTCACATCGATAGCCACACACAATTCGCCATAGTGTAAGCGCAACGGTGTTAGATCGCTGACCCGTGTTTTCATGATATCTTTCTAGTGAGTCGCACACTTGAACTATTCTTGAGCCAATTTCTACAATTAAGCGTCCTTCCCACTTACAAGTTGCCTTAGATAGTAAGATCTTCCAGTTAAATTATTTAACGGGCTATAGTTCACTCTTGTGCTGAATCTCTAAGGGCAAAATGTCTGATTACATTAGTTTTAACTCTATTATTAAACTGTGTGAGGAATTAAGGCTATCAACTCTAGAGAAATGCAGATAGAAGATCGATATTGGTAACAAGTTTAGAAAACCCATTTTAAGAAAATGGGCAATTTTTTCCTAGTATGTATTTCCAAACTTCATGTCTTGAGACCATAGATTAGGAACTGGGCTACCCCGTTAGTAGTTTATATGAATATGGACCTGTTATGCACGTTATGTACACAAATGTATACTATATCACACTTATGTATGTAAATCGCATAATCGCATTCCAATCCAAAATTTTCACAACACTATAAATACAGAATCTTCACCAAAGTCTGATCCCGCTTGCGTCACCGTCGTTCTCTGACTATTGGTTTATCGGCCATCCTTAGCTCGCCGATACGCCACTCTTTATGAGCAATCCCCTCACGTAGCTGAGTAGAGCTGAGGTCAATTTCACCACCCAAACATGCTGAATATTCCTCGTGAGGCTCCGATTTCCCCCAGAGAGAGGAACCCTTGCTCTCTCCCTTACCAATAGTCCGCGGCGCTGCTGAACCCTGCATACGCTCACGTCAAACCATTTAGGACGTGCTGCAGTTAGGCTTAACCTCACAGACCTAGGTTCGAAATGCACCTTGAGTCCCGGATAAGGAAAAATGAGTCGCGAAACGTTGGAAGAAAGGTAGCTGCTAGAAGAAATCGTAAGAGTGCTCGCTCAAACACGTTTGTTATCGAGCAAGCCAAGTATATTAAATCCTGGACTATGGTCCAGGTACTGAAGTCGGAGAAAGACGTCTCAATGAACATCATTGACTACTGCTACATGACACACACACCACAACGGTTGAAAAAATGTATGAGAGGGGGGGGGGATTGAAGTCGCAGTAGAAAAGAGCCCAAGGTTGTGTGCAAGATCAAAGCCCAAGTAAACCAGCCCCGCATCTTAAGGTGATTCGAGCATTAGACACACCATCTAGCCCATGACGATGCCAAGGTGAGCGTGCAAACAATTAGAGATCCCTCTTTGTTCGAAGTCTACACAATGCGCACATTCTATACTTCAGATTTATGTCAGCTGAAATCAGTAGTCCCTTTCGAAGAGAGTTTCATGATCCACAGTTGCACCCACCACACATTGTCACTTAATTAATGCTCCTAGTGGCCGAGTACGAAAACGCACGCAGAAAACTTGTGAGGTCGAAAAGGATCGTCGCCCCGCATTCTTTGGGACGAGCTTGCAGAAGTCTGATTCCACGCAAGCGCCAGTCTTGCTAGAGGAAACGCACTTTGAGCTCAGTGCCCGAAGAATCACTTCAGTCAAATATAGCAAACGGCTCCAGTTCATTTATATACACTCTGCTGAGAGTGCCGCGAATCGCGCTAATAACTTCCGACATCCTATAGTACGATGTATCATCAACAAGCGTCACCGTGACGCTCACGAGACTTCCATATAGGGTTGACACAAAATACTGTCCCAAAAGATGAATTTAACTATGTAACCAGAAAAGGCATCTGCTACCCCACTTTCGCCCTTCATTGTGCAGCGCGGTGCGCTCTACTCCGGTCTGAGAGACTCCTGTGTTGTATTCCTACCTTTGAAAATCGATACAGAAATTGAAGATCTATTACACATATAGATTAATCACTCCGACAAACCCATCTAGCCCTCATAAGCCTGCACAGTCCAGCTTTTATTCTCACAGAGAGCGACAACCGTATCTCATACTCACAAGTGTGCCTCCGACCTCTACAAGTTTGAATAGACTACGTAGTACATGGTAGGCGTGACCTCAACAGAATACAAGGTCCTCTCAACCATCACCAAATGATATAGTCTGAACTATCGAGTGGTTACATAGCAGATTGCTCAAGCGAGTTCATTCTTAAGTACAGATATTGAGACTGCTAGTTGTAAGCCGATACCTAACACATATGCTAGAGTACGAGAAGCAAAACACAAACTGTTGAATAGAACGTCCAGCACAACGCTTGTCGCGTACATCAGCCCGACTCTAGAAGAGGAGTTACTGACGCAGCAGCGAGTTAATAAGAGACGAAGTAACACCAACTAATAGCGATTATCGTGAGCCCGCTGAATGCGATGTTGACCCCTACGGTGAATCCCGTCACCAGTGAGATTACTTGGGCGTGGAAAAAGTGTATGATCGAATGCATAAAGCGGAAGATGAAAGGCATCCACCAACATCTCATGTGATCCTGATAAGTATACAGCTTTAGTTCACCGTGGGCGATCACTCGGACAAGACGTCGTCGCCTAAAAGACAACGTGGTCGCCCGTCGACTACCAATCAATTTGGTACAAGTTGGATCTGAATCCAAGCAGAACGCACCTTGTACTGTCCGCACAACAATCTGTGCGGAAATCTCCCAAATTCTCGACCTCCAGATAACGAGAAACCTTAAGTATCGCCGACCTCATATACTGCCCGCAAAGCGGTGCTTAATTGCGGATAGTTCACGATTCGATACGTTGGACTCACTGCTCGTCTACATGGTTACTGAAGTATTACATCGCGTTTTTAGACCTAGAAGCGAACTAACTAAAATACTATAAAGTGTTGTACATATCACAAGAGACTACCTAAACCTAGAATTTGACCACTTCTGTATTGATCATGTGACGGTTTTTCAAACTAGGAATGGGCCCATTAGACAAGATGATGATCGAAACAATGGTGAACCTCTATGGATTACCATGCTCGTGGATGCCCAAACTTCGTGTTGCCAACATCAGGGACACCAGCAAAAAAATTCCTAAAAAGGCGTCAACTCTCAGCAATGCAATGGTGAAGCCTAGCCAAAGAAGACCATGAACTCTGACATCATGGAAGAAAAAGCAAGCTTATCGCATATCACTTCAAACGTCTAAATCTTAAACTGCGTCACTGCCAATATGCAGAGATCTTTGGGTGTAGCCACAGCTACATACCAACGAGACTAGCAAAATACTAACAAAGACAATAACAAGTGATACGACTCCAGACACTAATCCGTGAAGACAACGCCAGGCAAAAAGAAACAAAGTTTAGGATATAGAAATGATGTGCATAACTTTCGACTATTAGCACATTCTTACATTTTTATCGCTAAATTCGTAGGCGATACAGGAAACTAAGAGTGTAGTTGTAAAAACACGATATATAACGAAATTCCTACGCCTTTTGATCCATGTAGTATCTTATGCAAAATCATACTCAGCACTTGCGCATATTTTCTGCCCCTCGACGTCCAACGCGTAGCTTTAAGTAAAGTACTTTAGCGCATATAATTGGATCGTATCCCATATTTTCCATATCACAACTATACTAGAGAAAAGACACCCCATGCTAATGATATTAAATTGCCTTAATGCCTACATTATGAAATTAATATAATGCATT
>SNQN01009103.1:0-17542 GCA_008642245.1 Bassia scoparia | reverse complement strand
TCCCCTTACTCGACAACACTACCCCAACGCACTCACGTGCGGGATCCGTGGCTCAAGCCCACGCACAAGCACCTCGATCTAGTACCAAGCCGCGCGCCCGCTATACGCGAGGGCGCGGCCCACGTCCTACAATAGGACCCCGGGAAGCTCATCGACCCAAGTGCCCTTGGAGCCTTCCAATTTTGTTTTGATTCCTCGAAGGATGACCTTATTAGCAGCCTCTGCTTGCCCGTTGGTTTGAGGTCTATCCACCGAGGTTGCTCGGATGTTGATGCCAAACCGAGCACAGTATTCCTTAGTGGCTTCACTGACGAACTGTCTTCCGTTGTCTGTTACGAGGACTCGAGGTATCCAAAACCGAGTGATAATGTTCCTCCATATGAACTACTGAACCTGCTTTTCAGTGATAGTTGCCAAAGGCTCGGCTTCTATCCACTTGGTGAAGTAGTCTACTGCGACGATGAGGAATTTTTTTTGCCCCGAGGCTTGTGGAAAAGGTCCCAATAGATCAACGCCCCACTTGTCAAATGGTAGAGTGGGTAGGATGGTTGAGAGCCTATTTGCTGGTCGGTGAGGCACCGAATCATTCTTCTGACATTTTTTGCACTTCTGTATTAAGTCATGTGCCTCTTGCTTGAGGGTAGGCCAATAGTACCCGGCTCGAAGGACTTTTCCAGCAATAGTTCTTGCCCCTTGATGGCTACCACAAGCCCCCTCATGAATTTCCCGAAGGATGTAGTTTCCCTCATCCGATGCCACACACCAAAGCAAGGGATGGGTATAGGACTTTTTGTACAACTGTCCATGATACCATTCGAACCATCGAGCCTGAGTCCCGATTTTGTCTGCTTGCTTCGGGTCATTAGGGAGTTGCTCATCCCGAAGGTATCGGACGATCTGGTCCATCCATGTAGTTCCCCTGTCTAGGGGCATGGTGGGCTGAGCGTTGATGCTGGGCTCTTTCAATACTTCCCAAGTGATGGTCCGAGGTTCAAGGGACTCGGCTGAGCTTGTTTAAATACATTTTCATTCCATCTTCTTTGGCTTCGAATTCTCCATTGACTTGTCCCACAATCAGTTGTGAGTCTGACTTTATTTTCAACGAAATAGCCCCTGCAACTGAGCACATCTGCATTCCGAGGATGACTGCTTCGTATTCGGTTTTGTTATTTGAGGCTGAGAACCCGAATTTGACTGCATACTCCAGCTTATCCCCGTTGTCTGCTTTGATCTGGATGCCTGCTCCATTTCCATCCTTGGTTGTCAAGTCATCCACGTAAACCTCTCAATCCTCGGCCTCAGTTGCCGAGGTGGGCCTATTTGTGCATTCGACTATGAAATCTGCCAATGCATGCGCTTTGATTGCTCGTCTAGGTTCATACTCCAACCCATAGTCTGCTAGCTGATCTGACCATTATGTCATTCTTGTTGAATGATTTCTCCCTTCGATAACCTTCCTGATTGGTTGTCCGGTTAGGACTTTGATAGGATGGGCGTGAAAGTAAGGCTTGAGCTTCCGACTAGCGACAACCAAGTCATATACCATCTTCTCAATCTCTGAGTACCGGGACTCAGCCCCTCTATAGGCGTGACTCACGAAGTAGACCGGGTGCTGAGCTTTGTCTCTTTCGACGATCAAGACTGCACTCAACGCATATTCTAAGATTGCCAGGTACAAGAAGAGTGGCTCCCTTGGTAAGGGGGAGACAAGCTTCGGCAAGCTAGATAAATGTTGTTTAAGCTGCTGAAAGGCTGCTTCTGCTTCTCCATCCCAGCTGAATGAGGGCCTTTTCAATGTTTTGAAGAAGGCCAAACTTTTGTCCGCTGATCGGGATAAGAACCGACCTAAGGCCGCCATGCATCCTGTGAGCCTTTGCACCTCTTTGACCGACCTAGGGGACTCCATGTTGATGATTGCCTGAATTTTATCGGGGTTGGCCTCGATGCCTCTCTCATCGATAAGAAATCCGAAGCATTTTCCTCCCCGAACCACGAATACACATTTCTTGGGATTAAGCTTCATGTTATACCTTCTGAGGGACAAGAAGGCTTCCCTGAGGTCTGATATGTGATCTTCCACTTTTCGGCTTTTGACTATCATGTCATCGACATATATCTCCACGTTCCTTCCGATCTGCCCCTCAAAGATCTTGTCTACCAACCTTTGGTAAGTGGCTCCCGCATTTTTGAAGCCGAATGGCATCACCTTATAACAATAGACCCCTTGCTTAGTGATGAAAGCAGTGTGGGGTTGATCTTCTTCTGCCATCGGGATCTGATGGTAGCTGGCATTGGCATCCATGAAGCTGAACAGCGCATGTCACGCAGTGGAGTCGACTAGGGCATCGATTTTTGGCAGTGGGTAATCGTCTTTTAGGCATGCTTTGTTGAGATCAGAAAGTCCACGCACATGCGCCAAGTTCCATTCTGTTTCCTGACCAGCACCACATTGGTCAGCCAATCCGAGTATAGACATTCCCGGATGAAGCATGCTTCTAGCAACTTCTTGATTTCCGAGGCTGCTGCTTCATTCCTTTCTTGCCCCTGATGTCTGAGCTTTTGCTTTACACTCCGATGTCCGTCTTTGATGTTGAGTCTGTGTACCATAACAGAAGGTTCAATCCCGGTCATCTCCGTAGCAGCGAATGCAAAGACATCACGAAATTCCTTAAGAGTGGAGATGACTTGTTCTCGGATGCTGGGGGTGAGCGACTTCCTGACCCGAATAGTGTGTTCCGGGTCGCTATCGATCTGTACTTCTTCGTTGGCTGAGGCCGATTGTACCTTTTGACGTTCTCACTGAGGTATACATCCAGCCCGGTGAGGGCTTCTTTCTAGGGGGGTCTTTCCGCTTTTGCCCGACTGAAGGCTCAAGGTCGGCATTGCGGAGGCTTTTGACGTAACAGTCCCTGGCTGAGCGTTGATTACCATACAGCCGACCAACAGTTCCTGAATCTGTTTCATACTGCAGTAGTAACTGATATGTAGAGATGGACGCTTTTACCTTATTGAGTGTAGGTCTGCCGAGGATGATGTTATAGGGGAGGTCCATATCTACGACAGTGAAGTACACCTGAGCCGAACGGTCCAGGTCCTTCTCCTCGAGCCTGACTGGCAGTTTTATGACTCCTTCTGGGTATGTTCGCTTTCCGCCAAAGTCGACCAGAGGGTGGTCCGAAGCAGTGAGGTCAGACTTAGAATATTTCAATTTCTACAAACAGTCATAAGTAATAATATCCGAGGAACTGCCGCTATCAACGAGCACTCGCTTCACCCGAGCATGGGATACCTTGATTTCGACAACCAAAGGATCATCGTGGGGCACAGCGATAGGTTTAGCCGAGTGTTCATCGAAGACCATTGCTGGACAGCTAGGAGGCACCTCACCACCGACCTTCAATACTTGGTGCGTGAGGTCCTCTAAGTGACGTTTTCTGCCACGATTGCTAGGTCCTCCCGAGGCATTCCTCCTGAGATCACGTTCACAGTATGCATTGTCTCGTTGTTAGCCTGAGGCTGATCCTACTTCCGCCGGGGCTAGCTCTGTTCTTTGGTATCCTTCTTCTGGAGGTACCGATTCAGTTTACCTTCGTTGGCAAGGTGATCGATTGCCTGTTTCAGTTCTCTACAGTCTTGGGTGGTGTGTCCGCACTCTCGATGGTATTCACACCACAGATTTTTGTTTCGCCGGTTGGGCGTAGTCCGAACTGGAACGGGCTTAGGTAAGATGTCCAGGGGCTTGATGTCCAAGAATATATCCCTCTTGTTAGTGTTGTAATGAGGGTCATCCCCTCCATCTCTGAGCTTAGGCTTCTTGCCCTGATTGTGGTCATTTCTGTTATCATCTGCCTTCCTCTTGCCCTCGGATGAGGGCTGATCATCATGCATGTTATTGATTTCTGAGGCCTGAATATACTTCTGAGCCAAAGCTAGAGCCTCTGAGTACTTTGTGATGCCCTCAATGACCAGGTCCTGCTTAAACCGGCTAGGTCTAAGGCCCAACATGAGGGCTGAAAAAGCAACATTGTCCTCCAAATTCAAAATGCCCAGAGATTCGGCATAGAATCGCTTGATATAACTAGATAGGCCTTCAGTTTTTCCTTGTTTCAAACTCATCAAATGCAAACTAGTTTTCTTATGTCGTTTTCCAGCAATAAATTGTTGTTTGAACAAGGCTTCTAAGACAGTAAAATTTGTAATGCATCCAGATGGCAATTCACTAAACCAGGTGAGAGCAATACCTTTAAGTGTGGTTGGAAAGAACCGATAGCATGAAGCCTCACATCCTGTCTGGACGGCCATTTGAGTCTTGAAGGCTGTCATGTGGTCCTCGGGGTCAGTGGTCCCGTCAAAGGTTTCGATCGTTGGCACCTTTACTTTCTTCGGATCTTCTGTATCCATAATCTCCCTGTTGAACGGGGTTCTGTGGACGAGGGTCTACATCGGCTGTCGAGCCCGAGTGCCCTCTCTTGTCTGTCTGAGTGACTGAGAGCGAGAACTGTCTGCATGACCGCGCGACCTGGATGAGTGATGCTGGGGTGATCGACTACTAGCCTCATGCTGGGACTGGTTAGGTCGAGCAGAGGGTCGGCCCGAGTCTCCTCGGCGAGGGGAAGCTCGTGACAGGGCTTCAGCGGCTATGCCTTGGCTTCGGCGATTGTTGATGATGGTGCGAGCATCCATGCTGTTAGTCCTCCTTTCTTCAATGATGACTCGCGCATCCAGAGAGGGCCTGTTGGATCGGCTGACCTGAGGGGCGTCATTTCCCCTTCCGGATGGAGCAGGCTAGGCCTCGCTGGGGGCGTTGCGTTGGGAACGTCCCCGCGAGGAAGAATCAAATCTGAAAGGACCCGGGCGTAACTTGGGCGGCGAGGTAGGCCGGGCACGAAGCTGAGGTCGTGGCCCGGAGCTGTGCGCTGGCTGACTGCGCGTGGGCTGAGTGTCGCCTCCCACCCGTGGAGCTTTCTCTAGTTGCTTGGTGAGGAGGCTCACCTTCTCGAGCAAGGCATTGAGTTCTTGCCTGGTGATTGGGTTCGTTAGCTGAGGGAAACGAATAGGTGAGGGCCAATTGGTCCTTTCTCCCCCTACCGCGGTACCCGAATCACGCGGAGCGGATGAGGCAGTGTCCCCCTCCGGGGGGTTACCTCCCCGCGCACCTGTTTGATAGGCTGAACATCACGAGCACCGTAACACGTACTGACCATGGCTTGCTTGTCGTCCCCACAGACGGCGCCAATCTGTTCCTGTTCAAGGAACTTACGAAGAAAATAGTAGAGTATTAGGATGAATAATAATGACTGGGGATGACAGTTGGCACGTACGTGTCTTCCGTCAACGTCATAAGACACTAGTCTACTTCGGCTAACTTGCAAAACAAGCAAAGGTGACTAACCCGGGGAATCTCCGGGAAAGGCCCCTCCGATGCTTAAGTCAGCAAGGAGACCTAACTGAAGGTCGAGCAAGCTAGATATAGGCACTAGACTGTACTCGGTGGGTTCAAAATTAGATACCTGGAATGGGCTCACCAACTCCCCTTTTATAGGGTTAGGTGAGGAGGCTTTTGGCTCTTCTTCCAATGTGGGAACAAGAAAGAACAGCTTTTAGTCAATGTGGGACAAAAGGATAGCACGTGTCATATGCCATCCTCTGACACTGTACAAGCCTACCCTACTGGGGCCGCCTTTATCATGTGGGTATGTGGGTCCCACACCCTCGYGTGGGGCCCATCAGATGCCACGTGGCGCCTAGCGACTGGGTAGGGACAAAAAGCATTGAGTATTGGGTGAAATTGGTAGATTGTTAATGGATTAATGTGCACTTGATCTCATCCAAGTAGCAATTGAATGGGGTTTGTGTTGAGTTATTGAATGATTTTTGGTGTTGATTAAACATTGATGGTTTATGTTATACATATGTCTTAAATAATTGTTGATTGTAGGAGGTGATCAAGAACCTGAAAATGGAAGGGAGGAGGGTGTTGATCGAAAAAGGGAGTAATATATGAGGATCAGAATTTAAAAATCATGGGGGGGGGGAATCATGTTTCATGAATCAGGAAATTGGGGTAGTTTAATTCAGCAAATTTGTGGAATGGGAATGGAAAAAAAATGAAACAAATGCTTATTGAGGGAATTGAACTGTCCTTTATTGCATTTCAACTAACTTTATGCAAAGCAGTAAGTTATAGTTTTACGAGTGCCAATAAGTAGCTAATTCTTAAAAAAATAAAATTCGGGCATTAAAATTGTGATGTTAATTGTTGTAGATTATCATTGAATTATGATGTGTGGTTTGTGGTTTGTATAAATTAATTGTGACATGTCTGTTACTTGTTTCAACTATTTTTCATTCATGCAACATGGACCAGAACTTCATTAATTTCTTAACAAATGACCAGATACGGTAACTTGAATAACTTGCAATTTTTTATGTGAGAATGGAAGAGTACATAAATTTGCAAACAGCTTTTGCACTCCTGCTTTTGCGCTTCAGGAATTTGAGCAACGGAGTTTGAAGTTATGTGCTGAGGATAACGTGGAAATTTTAGCTTCAACATCTGAGCTTGGCAGGGATGTAGTCTAGACAAAATAGTCTTCTACAGTACCAATTTTTGGGGAATTTATCAAATATTGGCACCATTATGCTTTTTCACTGAGACAGAGTTTCTGTTCTTTTATCCTTGCTTTGAATGATATTAAATCTACAGTGCAGCAACATGCCAATATCTTCATTATTTTCTGAACTCTCAATAAGATGGATACTGAGAGTTCTTTTGATTGTCTTTCCTTGCATTAATGCTTGCTTAAATGAAGATGAACTACCTACTTATTTAAGGTTTGTTACTTAATGTTATATGTCATCTTTAGGATTGATTTTCTATTGTTTGCTTGTATGGAGGTGCTGTCACTAATTTATATCACGTCACTGTTTTTTTTCTTTTTTCTTCTGGTATTTCAATTTTGTAATTTCTTTCTTGACATCATTTTTCCTGTTTACTGCAGAATGTTTGTGCGTATCTTATAGCATCAAGTTTTGCTTACATTAAGGCAAGTTTTGCTTGCATTAAGGCAAGTTTTGCAGTTCTTACCAAAGTTGCTCGAAGTGTTTCGGGAGGAACGATTTTGAGAACTTGTTTTTTCTGAACACTTCTTTTTTGGAACAACTTTGAAAGATCCAGAAGTGAAGAATATTGATCATATCTCGAAGAATATTGATCATATCACTTGATTGTTATATGATCATACCACATATATTATTCTGATTTGTTTTTCCTATTATTTAGCTTATTGTTATTTTCTGTACATAATTATAGGATCCTTTAGCTGTCCATTTTTTGTATTTTAGGTAGATATCTTTTTCTACTTCTTTTAGCCGGTTGTAGGATGTATATATATTGAGCTTTGGCTTAGTGAATAAACATAACAGACAATATTAAAACCCTAAATATCTCATAATTCTTCATGGTATCAGAGCTTTCGAGATAAAACACTCTCCAAATTCATAAAACAATCAAACAAACCACATGGCCAAAGAAGAAAAATCGGAAGAAACCAACCTAGGATATGCCGATCCCCTTTATCTTTCATCGGCTGATAATCCTGGAACTCAAATTAGTAACTTCATATTTAATGGAGAGAATTTTCTAAATTGGAGCAGAAGTATGAGAATGTCTCTAGGCTCAAAGAACAAGCTTGGATATATCGAAGGAACCATTAAGGAACCAGAAAAAGGAACGAAAGATTACCAAAGGTGGTCAAGAAATGACTACATGGTGAGATCATGGATTTTCAAATCCATGAATGAAAAGTTCGCTGATAGTTTGATTCTTTGTGAATCAGCCAAGCAACTTTGGGATGAATTGCTTGAGAGGTACTCTGTGAGTAGTGCACCCCACTTATATGCACTGAAAAGAGAACTGACCAAGATCGAGCAAGGAAAAGGGTTAGTGGCGGAGTATTATTGCAAACTCAAGCAGGTCACAGATGAAATTGCTTCACTCGAAGCATATCCTGTTTGTGAATGCGAGGCAAAGAAGATATGCACTTGCAATATTCTGAAGAAGGTAATGGAGATGCAAGAAAAGGTTAAGGTAATTGATTTTCTGATGGGATTAAATGTCAGGTAAAATCAAGGAGTGGTGGCTAACATTATCGGAATGGATCCAATACCTAATTTGAGTAGAGCATATCACATTGCTCAACGAGACGAGAAACAAAGAATGATGTAAGAGAGCATGGAAGAAGAAAGAGAGCATGATGTAAGTGCTTTCAATGTGTCAAAAATGAAGAAACCAATGAGACAATACTCAAAGGAAGAAAAGAAGAAACTGAAATGTGATTATTGTGGAAAAAGGGGTCATGAAATGAAGGGATGCTTTATCCTCAATGGATTTCCTGAATGATGGAAAGGACCTACACCAACTAATGGAGGCAAGATGGTTGCAAATGTGGTCAAAGAAGAATTTGAAGATGATCCCTTGTCAAGTCCAAAAGGAGAAGGCAGTAGCAGTTCGAATATGCCAAACAAAGAACTTGTAAACCGTGTTGTGCAAGAAGTGATGAAAGCTATGGAGGCTCGGGCTAGTCAAGGTAACAACACTCACAGTTTTGCAGGTAGTGTGTTAATATCTAATGTTTCGAATATTTTGAGCTATTTTGATAAGAATTCTTGGATTATTGACTCGGGAGCAAGTGATCATATTGCTGGAAATAAAGTTCTATTTGATGAGTTATTTTGCTTGAATAAACCGTATAAAGTGGGTTTACCAGATGGAACAATAAAAACTATAAAACATGTTGGAACCGTGACTTTGTCGAACTAACTGAAGCTTGAGAAGGTTTTATATCTCCCAGATTTTAAGCATAATCTTTTGTCGTTGAGTAAATTGCTTGAGGCAAGAGATTTGGATGTGTTATTTTATAGAGATGCATGTGTTTTACAAGACCACTTTTCTAGGGTTCAAATGGGAGAAGGAAAGAAGATTGGAGGAATATATAAATTGGTGTTGAATTCGAATAAAGAAATAACAGGAGATAAAGAAGATATTCGAGTGGTTGGTGTTGTCTAGAGGATTGAAGATGGTGCCAAGGAGAATAAAATAACTTATTTAAATAAATTACATGCTAGATTAGTGCATGCTTCCTTAGGGAAATTACAACGATTGAAGGGTTGCAATTCTTTTGGTTTAAAACATTTGTTTTGTGATACTTGTTGTTTGGCTAAACATCACAGATTGCCATTTGCTTTGAGTAATAAAATTGCTAATGAACCATTTGATTTGGTGCATATGGACCTTTGGGGACCTTATAAAATTAAGACTGTCACAGGAGCATGATATTTTTTGACAATCCTGGATGATAATACCAGGGTAACTTGGACACATTTGTTGTCTAATAAGGAGCAGGTGACAGGAATTATTGAGGGTTTCTTAATACATGTGGAAACTCACTTTAGAAGGAAAGTCAAAACTATTAGAAGTGACAATGGAACATAGGTGTTAAATAAAGAATGCCAAGCAATGTTTAGGTTGAAGGGAATTGTTCACCAAAGAAGCATACCAGGGGTGGCGCAGCAAAATGGAAGGGTTGAACGTAAACATCGACACCTAATTGAAATGGCTAGGTCATTAAGGATTCATGCAGGTTTACCTAAAATTCTTTGGGGTGAATGTGTGCTTGCTAGTACGCATATCATAAACTTGTTGCCTACGGCAGTGTTAGGTTGGAAGACTCCTTATGAGAGGCTGTTTAGCAAGGAACCTACATATGATCACTTAAAGGTAATAGGTTGCTTATGCTATGGAAAGGATGCTTCAATAAGCCTTGACAAATTTGAGGCCAAAGGTGTTAGAAGTGTGCTTGTAGGCTATCCTTATGCACAAAAAGGATATAAGTTATATGATTTAGAAAATCACAAGCTTTTTGTATCTCAAGATGTGATTTTCGAAGAAGAAATATTTCCTTATCTTGTAAACAATAAAGAAGAAAATGCATTAAAACTAACACTTAATGGAATGCGAGGTGTTAATATTGCAGGTGAACAATCTTTGTTGGAAGATAATGATATATCTAATGCCATCAATCCAGTAGATGAACAAGATGAAATACTCTTGGAGGAGGCTGTCGAGGAAGACTCACAAGAACAAGGTGATGATAACATTGAACACAGCAGCCCACCGAATTTAAGGAGGTCTACCCGAAATGTACGAACTCCTAGTAAATTCAGAGACTTTGAAGCAAATATTGTTGGGCATAGTTCAGTTGGTCATGATGAAGATCAATCACCTGCCTTTCTTGTACATTCTATACCATGGCATGAAGATGAATATTTGAAGACTTTCAATAATGTCATTAAAGTCAAAGAACCAAACAACTATCAAGAAGTTGTGAAGGATGAAGGCTGGATCAAAGCAATGGATGCTGAAATTCTTGCTCTAGAACAGAATGAGACGTGGGATTTGGTTGATTTGCCACATGGGCAAAATGCTATAGGGTGTAAATGGGTCTTTAAAACCAAATACAACCCTGATGGCACTGTCGAAAGGCTGAAGGCTCGTCTTGTGGCACGAGGGGACAAGCAAAGAGAAGGTAAAGACTATAAACATACATTTTCTCCTGTAGAAAAATTTGCTACTGTGAGAATTGTGATGGCAGTAGCTGTAGCACAAGGTTGGGGTCTCAATCAATTAGACATTAATAATGCATTCTTACATGGAACCTAGGATGAAGATGTCTATATGCATGTTCCTCCAGGGTACAAGCAAAATTTCCAAGACAAGGTATGCAAACTCAAAAGGAGTTTGTATGGTCTCAAACAAGCGTCACGACAATGGAACAAGGCTCTTACTCAATTTCTTATTGGACATGAATTTACACAATCTCGGCACGATTATTCTTTATTTATCTGAGAGAAAGAAGGAAGAATGTGTGTCGTATTGGCTTATGTGGATGATCTTTTGATCACTGGTGAGGATGTCAAATATATTGGTTTTTTGAAAGCCAAACTTGATGAGGAATTCACCATCAAGGATTTAGGAGATATGCGGTATTTTCTCGGATTTGAAGTGACACGAAATGAAGATGGATTGATGCTTAACCAGCAGAAGTTTATCCGAGATCTTTTGGAGCAACTTAATTGTCTTAATTGCAAGCCTGCCGCCACTCCTTTTCCTTCTGGAGTAAAGCTATCTAATGATGAGGAAGATTTGTTACGACATCCAGAAGAATATCGAAGTGTGATTGGTAAGTTATTGTATCTTAACTTGACCAGACCAGACATATCATTTGCGGTTCAACAACTAAGTCAGTTCATGACTTGTCCCAGGAAGCCACATTGGCAAGTAATGCTTCATGTGCTTCATGTGCTTCCTGCTAACAGCTCGTTGGTGCTTCGAAGTTATTGTGATGCTGATTGGGGAGCGTGCGTGTTTAGCAGGAAATCCATCTTGGGTTATTGTGTTTATTTGGGAGATAGTCTCGTCTCTTGGAAAACTATGAAACAAAAGACAACATCCAAGTCCTCGGCAGAATCTGAGTATCGAAGCATGTCACAAGCAACTAGTGAGATTGTGTGGATTTCTGGAGTGCTTGAAGATTTAAAAAATTTTATCCCTAAGCCTATCTCGTTGTATTGTGACAACAAATTTGCTCATTACATTGCTCAAAATCCTGTGTTTCACGAGCGTACGAAACACATCGAAATTGATTGTCACTATATTCGAGATCATATCATCAGTGGTTTCCTTGCTACTTCATATGTGCGTTCTTCTCTCCAACTTGCTGATGTACTCACTAAGGGACTCAGTCGAAGACAACATGCTTTTCTTGTGGGCAAGTTGGGACTTATTCGTGTACTACCAGCTTAACTTGAGGAGGAGTGAAGAATATTGATCATATCTCGAAGAATATTGATCATATCACTTAATTATTATATGATCATACCACATATATTATTKTGATTTGTTTTTCCTATTATTTAGCTTATTGTTATTTTCTGTACATAATTATAGGATCCTTTAGCTGTCCATTTTTTGTATTTTAGGTAGATATCTTTTTCTACTTCTTTTAGCCGATTGTAGGATGTATATATATTGAGCTTTGGCTTAGTGAATAAACATAACAGACAATATTAAAACCCTAAATATCTCATAATTCTTCAAGAAGTTTGTTGCCCTGCGACTAAGCAATCCTGCTTATCTTCTCTCTCTAGCGGCAATGATAATCATGAGGAACTGAAACAAATGCTTATTGAGGGAATTGAATTGTCCTTTATTGCACTTGCATTTCTTGATTACCACTAACAAACATYCTTAGTGTTTCTCAAGTCAAACTCTGGTGAGGACTCTTTTTTTAAAGTAGGAACGTAGGAGAACATATGAGTTGTTTAATCTAATCTAATACATTGTTTAAATCAGGTGTTTGATGTTATACGAAGAGTCGAAGACTAACATTAAGACACGGGARGTAGGATAATATATTCTTTACTTTTTTTACCTAGCAGGTGAATGTATGAAGCTCTGAATATGAAATTTTTGCCATATTCATGTATCTGTTTTCGTACTTTGATCATGTTTAACATATTGTCCTGGATTTTTTAATGAGATGGAGACAAATATATTGGACATTATCATATTCATATGTAGAACCTTCAATGCTGAAGAAGAAGTAGCATGGCTTAAGACACTGAGTTTTCTTGCATTATGTAGTTGGAGAGAAGGCTAAAAGAACTGAAAAATCCAAGGATGATGAGAATGCTCTATATCAGATTCATAGTATGCAGGTAGAGGGTCGGAGAAGAACAAAGTCTTGTATTATTGGTAATCGTAGTTCTTATGCTATCAAGATATCATCAAACACTATAAAGATCATGCTTTATTTGTATTTTTTTGATTATTTAAAAAACTTATTTGTAGGAGGAAGAATCTTCTTGTGCATCTCGTGTTAAACAAGCTTTAGAAGGTTCTTGTTCTAATACAATTACTTTAGTAGATCGCCATTACTTTKATAAAAGTGGGATTAGCAGTATAAGTTTTCTTTTTATACCAATATGGTCTTTTAATTATGCATTTTTTATTTTGTGAAAWTAAGTAAACATACATAGTATTAGTGAACTCAAGTACTGTTGTTGTGTCTTTGTCGTAGTCATCTAGATCATRAACATTACTAACAAACACTTATTTAATACAAGATCAGCTAGAATCACTTGCTAAAAAGTTGGAGCAGCTCAAAGCTAAGGAGATGCTTCTGCAAAGAAAGGCAAATCCAAGGATGATGAGCTCAAGTGGGTTGTTCATTCAGTCGATGTGCCACCGGAGGAGGAGTAGATTGTCTGCTCGTAGTTCGATCTAGTAGTTTTTCTGCTTATGGTTGTTTATGTCTATTAGTACCTGGCTTGTAGGGTTTTAAATAATGTGTACGGTGTTTTGTATCTCCTTGGCTCATTAGATGAGTTACCATTGTTTGGATGGTGCACTGCTATGGTGGCAGAACTTAATGTTGCTTGTGTTACGAACCTTGTGTGGATTAAATTAGTTTATGTAGCTTAAGTGACGTACAAGATAACTTTGTGACCTGATTATATCTCTAATTTGGCCAATGTATTTTCTATTATGCTATGTATGGTTAAGAGTGGAGTCTTACAACCGGTGTATGACTGATCCCATTTAGATTACATTATTCGATTTAGTTGTCTTTGAGAACTATTCTAGAAACCTGTTGTTGCTTGTTTGTTTAGAACACAAGTGTGTAGTTGCTCAAATGTCTAAGAACATGTTTATTTATCCGGTGATTGTGCACAAAATCCTTTTGTTACAGAGGGGAGAGAAATCAAGGAGGAGGGAGTTAGGGAGTGGGAGTATTTTAGTTCTAATAATTACACGTGTCGTAAAGTATTAAAACTTGAATCTTCGGGCATGAGCTTTTGGTTGTGGAAATTAACCTTCATTTGGCCTATGATATAAATTCTTTTGCTGCAAGTGTCTCACTATACTCACAACTACAATTTGTTTTCCTTATTTCTTGTTTAATATTCTCACTTTTCTCTTTTTTATTAAATCAAAATGATATTTCTTTTTTTTTTTGATAAGTTTACATTTGATTGTTGTTATTTATTTGCATCATCGTGTCAAATTTCCATAAGCCATATTGAATAATGTTGTATGTCAATTTTTCGTTGTTTATGTGTGTTACAAAGCAGATGATTAATCTTGTTTTTTTTTTTTGCACTTTTTTGCGGTATTTGCTCTTTCAGTAGGAGATGAACTAAGAGGCTTCGACAACTTAAACTTGCTTATTCAAGGCTATTCTCCTTTTGTTAAGTTGTATGATAAGTTGCCTTATTTGTGTTTGTCATTTCCATTATGTATTAAATAAAAGCTCACTGAGTGGTGCATACTCTTTTGGTGAAAGCTAACTTATTCATAATGTTGAATTATGCAGTAATGAAATTTAGTTAGACGACTAAAGTAGTAATTATTTTTCGAAATGTATTTTCACGTGGAACACGGCGCGCGTGTGCCACTAGTTTTTTCTCCAAAAATTGTCCAAAATCCTTTCATTCTTTTCTAAAGGGTAAAAAGTAGAAGAAAACGATTACGTCCATTTAGATCAAGTTCCACTAAAACGAAAACATGACGTAAATCGACAATAATTATTGAAAGCAAACTCATAATTAATTTAAGGGTTATGATATATAAAGTTCTTATGGCTGCATTAAGAAGCCAAAAAAGGAAAATTTTCAAAAAAGTAAACATTTATGACATAAAATTCTGTGCAATTTTAACATAAATCTATAAATACTTACCATTTCCTTAATTTAATTTTCAAGTAAGAAAAAAGAAGTAAATACCGTAGTTGGATCGCTAATAAATAGTGTAAAAAATGTGGAGCATATTGGGGAAGCAAGGTAATTGTTCCCTAGGGGGTAGGGAGAACCGGAGGAAGGGGATAGTATGAGCATTAATGACAAAGGACAATTCCTAATAAATTGTGTCTGACTCACTATCTTTTCTCTAAATGCATTTGCGTTTATGAGTTTATCACTGCAATTGTCTGCCTCCTCCATTCTCACCCTCACCTCTTCAATCCTCCATTCCCCTACACGCATACATTCATACTTCATAATACTCCCTCCGTCCAGTTGATTTGTGCACACTCATTGTCGCCAATTCAACCATTCATTGTSAAACAAAAAYGTTGTGTCTTGTGTGTACAACTATATATAACACCATAAGGTGTGCGCATATRWACTTTCTAACTATACTTGATTTTTTACAATACAAATGSTGAAATAGTAATTTTAAAATTCTTGTATTCTCATCTCATCTCATCTCATCTACCCCAATCAGTCTGTCTCTCTCCTCCAATAAATGCTTCTCTCTTAACAAACCACATCCCTCATTCAATGCCCTTCTCTTTCGGTCAGTTATCAGTGCATGTAAATGCACAACGGCCAAATTGCCATAACACACWATTTCAAACTCTAAAACAAACAAATATGGCAATTCACAATATTATTTTAAACAAACAATGCTGCATCACTAACAATTTTTACTCCCACTACCTTGCTAATTTACTATATGCAGTGTTTCATTCACATCAAGGACACAAAACCATGCCTTAAACTAGTAAGGCTAGTTATACCATTTCACAAAAGTTCACTATGTTACATTGACTCTTCACTAGCATTACCATTTCACTAGCTAAAATTAACTAACTACATCATCTACTGCTGCTGCTGCTGCTGCTACTACTACTGCGTTGTTATTTTTCGGAGGGGCGGTGTCAATAACTACTAGCATCGCGGTAACAAATCATTACATAGATATCGACACCTTACATATATAAGCTATTACATACTACGCGATTGTGCACCGAAGCATGTCATGTCCTGGAAATTTGCTAGTGCGACACTTGGACATGTGCCCATGTTAATATATTCAAAAACAAGTCAATGTAACACAGGGTACTTAATTATATGGTAATTAGTTCTAAACTAACTATTTAATCCCCTTTTAGCTGCAACTTGGGGAGTTCAGAACTGAGACTGGTAGAACACACTACAGGCTTGGTAGCATTGGAGAGCTGTTCAGCAGTATCAGCAGGAGATGGAGAAGAAGAAGGCTCTTCTTTTTCTGCTGAAGAGATAGGAGGGTTTATGGTCAAAGGCAAGGGTTTGACTGATGACGTGGAAGATGATGAGGGAGGTGGTGCTGCACAAACTGGTATCACTGATCTGATTTGGACAGCAGGTGCAATTCCTTTGAGTTTGCTGTTGTAATTTCCCATAATGCCCATTTGAGCACAGCCTAGTGAGGATGAACCCTGTCCCAAAAACAAGTTCCTAAAATGGGTCTGGGTCTGGGCTTTGGTTTGGGCTGGTGGTTGATTGGCAGCAGCTGGTTTCTTCATGATATCATCAGATTTACCATCATGCACTTGGGTATGCTCACTGGGGTTGRTCTTTGAAGTTAAAGGTAAGATCTTTGAGATGGTTCTGGGAGGAGGTGGAGGTAAAAGATCAACAAAGCTGCTCTTATGCTGTTGTTGTTGATCAGCTGTAAATTTTGGAATAAAGTATGAAGGATGCTTCCAGGGTAAACTAGTAAAACACTTAACTGAATCATCTGATCTCCAATTTCTTGCATTTCTTGATCTTCTACTATGATGATGGTGGTGATGATGATTATGATGATGATTATGATTATGATTATGATCCTTTTGCCTTCCTGATTTCTGAGGTCTGAAACTTGATAAAACCCTTGTCACAATCACTTCATCCTGTTCTACTCCTTCACAGTTGTGCTTTTCRGCTGATTCTTGCTTTGTATTAACAAGTTTTGGCACTGCATATTCTAACATATAATCAATCAACTGAGCAAGCAAACTAACAAGRAAAGAACCAGCAAAACATACTCTTTTTCAAAGAAGACCAAGCAGAAATAGCAGCATTCTTCTCAGCTTGCTTTTTGGTCTTAGCAGAATCACCAGTGAAGCTCATACCAGCAAGCTGCACAGTGCAAGTGAAGACTGGGACATGGCCTGGTCCTGTTCTTATGGTGGTGTATACTGGCAGATTAAGCCCTGCTTTGTGTGCTGTTTCCTGCAACAGGTTCTTGTACACTCCTGTCTCATCCTTCCCAACAACAACACAGCACAAAACAAAACCAACATTCTTATATATCAATTCAAACTTCATTTGTTTTTTCTTCTTCAAGTCATCACATCCAAAAAAATAAAAAATAAAATATGGAAATGAGTATGACATACAAGAACCCTTGCAGTAAGGTACTTGGACCCTCTAGAAGATAGGACATTAAGAGCAACTTCAGCAGCAGCATGTTCTGCTTGTCTCAGAGTAGGGAAATACCCTGGACTTTCAAACATTTCACCATTGAAATTAACTGAAGCTCTGAATCTTGGAGCATGATCTGGTCCTTCTCTTCTGCAAACATAAGATGGGAGGTTGAAGCAGCTTCTCTGTGCTAGCTCTTGCAACTGATTCTTGAACATCTTCTGATCTTTCTGTTCACATAAGAAAGAAACTG
>SNQN01009102.1:6349-26639 GCA_008642245.1 Bassia scoparia | reverse complement strand
AAACACACGTATATTACTTTAAAAGCAAGCTAGATAATAATGAGAAATTATTGTTAACAAAAATATACTTAACAAAAATATACTTATCCAAATTCCTCTTAATCGATTATTTCCAAATCTAAACTTTTAAGTTTATTTAATTACTTATCATGATAACATGTTCTTTGTAGTCTTTCACATGAGCTAGGAATTTCTTAATTCTTATGTTTGTCGAAGTAATATTAATTCAACAACACTTGATCAAGAGAGCTCTTCCAACAGGTGGAGTGTTAGTGGATGGGGATAAATTGAGTTTCATTTGACCAATCTCCGATTCATTATTAAGTCTATTCTATGGTGAAAAAGTGTGCACGTTATTTGTAGTGAAATAGACAATTTGGAATGATAAGAATAAGGTGRTGCATATAATTGGCTTGCTTGTATTGCTAATGCTTGTTTTTTTCCTAAAGCCGCAAACATGCTTATTGTACCAAATCATTCTTAAAGGCGAAATGCAAAATGTCTCAATTTTTCGAGTTTTCCCAACATTTTTTCATAACAGTAGTGCAATATAAAACTACATCAAAACATTGTATGAAAGTACATTGGTAATTCAATACAAATGTATCTAGTGATGAAAACAGGTAGGATATGGATCGGATCCTATTGGATCCAGATCCGTTTTCGAGAGGAGGATTCATAACCTATCTGTATCCGTCGAATATTTTTTTGTGAGAATCCATATTTATATCCGACGGATCTTACGAATACAGATCTAAAACAGTTCCAAAACGAATTCTACTATAAATTACAACATTTATTTATTTTATTTTTATTTATATTTTAATWGTATTTTTGTATATTCAAAATTATCACACCTTAATGCATAAATATATAAAAAAAAATATCTGCGGAGTTGGCTCGGTGTTTCCAATTGAGGCTAAGGAACCAAGAGTGTTTATTTAGAGATCTTRGCTACTGGATGATGTCGTGGCAAATTATATGGCTAGACTAATTCCTCGGGATAGAGAACATGTGTGGTATGATGTAACTCCAAGTGAGGTTGAGCCTTATGTATTTATGAACATTTTATCTCTAAATAATTAGATAGCTCTGATGTTTTTCTCTCAAAAAATATAGAAAAAATATTTTTGTAATGATGAAAATACAAATTACATTTAAAAAATTGATTTTGATATTGAATGCAATTGTAGAAATTCGTTATTAATTTTACGGAGTAATATATTTTATAACAAATACAAGTTTTGTCATACGAATGAAATTGACATTGCTTATACTTATTGATTGAGATGTTGAAGGCCTTGAAATGAACAACTCATTATCTATAATGAACAAAAAATTATTATCTCTGCATCGAAAATAATTAAATCAAAAATTACTTATTGACACATCATTTCTCTTTCTCTCAATGACAAGTCATCATTAATTATTCTCATAAATCTCAATTTTCAATTTTATTTATAAACATTTATTTTTTGATATCCATAATTTTTCAAGATTTCTACTCAGAATTACTATTCTATGCTTCTTATTTTATTATTTTAAATTTCACTTTTATAATCTATGTTATATTATACTTCACTCATACAATAACTTCAACACATTAATACATTTTTAGGGAATACAATTTATACATTTATTTATTACATGATATTCAAAAGGAATACCGAACCTAAATAATTGATTTGTGTGCCTTTTTTGTTTAATTAATTATGTTGTGATATATATATAACTATTATAATTTAAAGTAGGATGGGCAAAATTGGAAAGGTCCTGCAAGCCCGCAAACCCGCATTTTACGGGTTTGGGCAGTTCAATTTTTAGCCCGTGTTAAAGCCCGCCCCGCCCCTCGCATCATGTGGCAGAAACTGGGTGTGTCGGGCTCAAACCTGTTATTGATCAATGTCGAATACAAGGCATCAGCATAGGGTTGGGAATAGATTGGGTTCATGACAGGTGGAGGCATATCACCCCATCATCATTCCCTCACTTCACAATCACCTTGCCGCTTAAATTAAATTTGAAATGCTAACACCCCAAACGACTTAAAAAAAGTTGTAACGTTCGTGTGAACTTCCGAACTCGCCCTTATAGATTTGAAATCGCTAATTTTTAAAGCAATATGCTCGCCCCAAACCAGGCGAGCCCACCATGGTTTGTCCGCCTGGCTTTAGGTGAGAACACCATGGTTCCGCTCTAAACCAGGCGACCAAACCATGGTGGGCTCGCCGTGGTTGGGCTCGCCTGGTTTGGGCGAGCATACTGTTTTGGAGTCCAAACACCATGCTCGCCAAATCAGGCGAGACCACCATGGTTTGGTCCGCGCTAGTTTAGGCGAGTAGGACCATGGTGCTCTCGCTTGAATAGCGCCAAACCATGGTGTCTCGCCTGGTTTGGGCGAGACAAGCTTTGAGGTCGAATGGATCGATGGTGTGTGTTGTTGGTCAGGGTAATGAATGTGAAATTCACACAAAAATTGTGACTTTTTTTTATAAGTCGTTGCGACTCTTCGTTTTAGTTTCATTCCTCCAATTAATTCAGTCTCGCATCTCCATTCCACCATTATACAACAGATGAAACAGGAGTGGTGGTGTATTGATAATTCTTGAAAAATATATAAGTAAATTTAATAAAATTCTGTAAACATATAATAAATATATTATCATAATATAAAGATAAGTTAGTTTACATGTAAATATTCCTATATGGTGATATATGGATGATTAAATGGTGGTGATTAAAAATCTTACCACATGTCACCCTGTCGCTTTTTCATCCATAAGTGCGTTTTGTCATTTCTCTACTTAATAAATGCGAGTGAGATGGATGGGGGAGTGATCATCATCACTCATTTTCCTACGCCCTGATATCAGGCAAACACATGCAAGCAAGCAACATCAACCGCAGATGCAGGTAAAATTAACACATTTGTTCTAGTTTTGGGTTGATTGTATGTGTATTTATTGAATGGTTTTCGCCCCCCCCCGCCCTCATTCTCTTGTCCTTTTAATTGTTGGCCTCCTTAAGGCCTTTTTGCTACTAATAATTGTATTTAGTTTTGATTAGTTTCAGGATCTTTCAATAGCTTTTGGACGATTTTGGATGATTAAAGGAACTATGGAGCTTCACGGGAGTAAGCTATGAGGCTTGGATTAAGCGGAAGAGAGCTAAGCAAGAAGAACTAGCTCAATATCGATCGGTTGGCATCTCAAACCGATCGTTTCAGCATGTCAAATTCGATCGGTTTGGAGACGTGTTTTGCCAGATTAAATTTTCTGCTTTGCTTGGCTTAATTGTGGGGCGTTATTGTAATTTGCAGCTTCTTTTAATTCGAGAAAAAACAAGAGTATTTAAGAGGAGAAAATCCTAATTTTGTAAATACCTTTGTTATTATATTATTTCAATAAAACTCATATTACTATCTTTCAAGAACCCTAGCTTTAATCACTCACTTTGGAATTCAATAAAGATCGATTGTTCATCCATTCTCTTTGCACTTTGGTAATTATTTATCTTCTAATCTTTTCTAGTATTACTTTAATTTGTTTATTGCTTTATTCACATTATTATGATTAATTTCAATATGAGTGAGTAGTTCTAATTTCGTGAGGCGATTGGAGATCTATAGTAAATGATGACATGTTTTGCTTGATTCGATTCTTGACTTCGGTAATTAATTTTCCTATTAGATTGTTCTTTAATGTTAATCAATTTCGTAGGGCCCAACTTAATTGCTAATTTGATTAGTCACAAGTCTCTAGATCTAGCATTGAGACTTAGCACATACAAGATCAACGTCAAGGTATAAGAGATCTTCTATGGTTCAATTGGATTCGAGAGAGCTTTGATCCTATTTTGATTATGCCTTGTTGTGATTGTTGAGCCGAAATTTGTTAATTACTGCTAAAGTGAACCATAGCCCTAGATTCTTAAGCAATAATTATTCTTCATTATTCGTCGTTTTATTTGACTTAGTTCGATACAACCSAACCCAAGATTTCTCTTGCTAGTTTAGATGCTTTGATTCAGTTAATCAATAGTTGTTGCTTCTTCGTGGATACGATCCTGTTACCACTAGCTGCATAGTTAGTTCTGATAGGTACTTTTGATAGGCGTGCGACAAGCCTGTCACAGGTACTTTGACTTAATGACTTTCGTTTTAGGAGACCAATTACTTAATTTATAACACATAGGAAAACACAATCATTTATGTTAAAAAAACACATGACAATCTTCTTAAAACCTTTATTTTCCGTTATTATTTTTCGTTCTCCCGTTTGATTATTCTCATTTTTCATGTTATTCTATGTCATACTTCTAAAATTATACAAAAGATAAAATTCGACTAAAAATGTCGCTAATAATTATTTCATCGTTTGCTAAATGCCTAAATGTATCTGACGTGGGGCATTGCTTGTAAGTTGTGACAAGATACTAGTTACGTCAGTCTTAAAAGTTGTTTTTGGATGATGGATTAATGCTCTTTTCGTAAAATAAAGAAATGATCATGATGCCATCATGTCACAAAATCACAATTAATTAATGGGTTATGCTATATGTAACCCTAAGGGCTACATATAAAAATCCAAAAATGGAAAAAACATCACTTAAATCCATCATTTACTATGTCAATTAATGTTACAATTTCATCTTAAATTCATAACTTCTTTGCATTTTAGGTAACATATTTAATGTTTATATTTAATTCATAAGTTAAATTCAGTAAAAATAAGTTCAGTTCAGTAGCAATAAGTTTAGTTCAGCAAAATTCAGTTGACGAGAACAGAACCTAAGTCACGCGACTTACTAAAATCTTACTCCTCCCTCCCTCCCTCTTCTCCTCATCATTTCGGTTTTTTGTCCCAATTTCCCCCTAAAATTACACCATGAATTTCTAAAACCCAAAAAAAATTGATTAAAGGATTTTTAATTTATAGTAAATAAGTTTTTTTAAGGGTAGTAGGGTGAAATTTTAGAGGGGATATTAAAGGAAATTTTGGGGCAAAACAACCCGAAATGGAAAATAAGGATTTTAAGTGTGTCACGTGCTACTCATATGAGGTCAATGCTAGAAGTCAACACAAAGTACTTCAATTACTTCGTATAATACATCCTCCGTATCACTAAAAATGCAACAAACTCAATGTTGCGAACTCCTAGGCAAAACTTCCTAAGTAAGATCAAAGGCTTGTTTAAGAAATGTAATTAAGATAATAATGAGAARWGGGGAAGAATGAACCACCACCATCGAAACCATGAAMCACCATGACAGRCTTGTCGCGTGCCTATCAAAAATACCTATTAGAACTAACCTGCAGCTAGTGGTAACARGATCGTATCCACAAGGAAGCAACTACTACTGACTAATTGGATCAAAGCATCYAAACTAACAAGAGATAATTTGATTTGTGATTGTGATTAACTAAAACTAATGACAACGATTAACAAAGGAGATTAAACTGTATAATTAACGAATCTAGAGCTATGGTTCACTATAGCAGTAATTAACATAATGGCACAACAATATCATAACATGGATAAATCAAACAGGATCAAAGTTCTCCGAATCAATTGAACCATTATATACTAAACTCTTAACCGTTAATCTCTTCTGACCTATAGATAGTCTCGGTTCTACTATTGTTGTTGATATTTGTTCCTAGTCTGAAATCGACTAGATCTTAGAACTTGCACAATCAGATTGAAACATATTATATGTTTCGTTTGGCCTACGAATGATTAACATGATATTAACATATTTAATAAGAATTTGATTAAAAGCCAAGCCATGAATCGTTCAAACAATTATAAATCAATCATATGATTATATATTCCCCAATCGCCCTAGAATTATTTAACTACTCACTCATATTCGAATTAAACATATCTGATGCGATTGAGGAAACATGTCAAAGCAAAAACAATTAAAAGCATATATAATAATCGAATTATATAAGGATGAAATAATTACTGACAGTATTGTCGCACACCTATCAAAATATACCTTCTTTAAATATACCTGCAGCTAGTGGTAACAGGATCGTATCCACGAGGATAACAACAACTACTGATAATTGAATATATAGCATTCTAAACTAGCAAAAGAAGCGTTGATTTGTGATTAAGACTACTTAAAACTAATGACTACATAATTAAGAAGAGATTAACTATAGATGATAAGATATCTATAATGGTTCACTTATAGCATAATCGACACAATTGGCATACAACTAATCTTGGCATATATCAAATCAGGATTAAGTTCTTCTCGAATCAATAAACCATGAATCTATTTTTGACTCCTAACCGTATCGCTGACCTATTGATAAGTCTCGTTATTCTTTGATTATCTTGTTCTAGCCATCGCTAGATCTAGAGACTTGTGACTAATCATGAATAATTATATTTGCCTACGAAATTGATTAACATGAAAACAATCTAATAGGAATTATTATATTAGCCAAGCCATGAATTGCATCAACCAATTATTATAATAATCATACTGCTATAGATCCCCAATCGCTCTAGAATAACTACTCCATAGTTGAATTAAGCATAATAGTTGTGATGTGGAAAAACATAATTAAAGCAAAGAAAATTCAAAACAATAATAAAACCCTAAAACAATTCTAAGCAATAATCAAAAGCATAAACAATTGAAAGCAATAAGAAAACGAATTAAGGAAGAATTAATTACCAAAAGAATGATTGCAATGTGATGATGAATGATTCAATTCTATTGAAAAGCCAAAAACTAGGGTTTTAACAATACGTAATGGGAATTCTTGAATTTTATCAAAACTAAAATAATAGAATAAAAGATACATTTACAATTAGGATTCTCCTCTTAAATACTCTTGTTTCCTCAATTAAATGAGCCTCTCAAAAGACATCCTATCCTCAATAAACAGCCTAAAAGAGAATAATCAATCGGCAAAAACGACCCTAGACCGATCGTTTAAGTCAAATCGATCGGTTTGAGTCTATACGGCGGCAGCTCGCTGGGATATCTTCCGAAGCCATATCTCGAGCTCTGGTTGTTCAAATTAGGCATATGACCTATCAAATCGAAGCTCTCGGAGTCTAGTTTCCATGCAACTTGAATCACACTAATCCGACATACGAAACTTGACTTATGACCAAAAGTGAGCATATGTCCATAGCTCCACTCCTAGCTCCTTGCTACTCCTCTCAAAGTCTGTAGTGACTTCTAATCACCAAATCGATCCAAGCATTGAAAAGATCTGAACTAATCAAACACTAAACCACAATATTATAAACAAGCTTTAGGAGGCCAAAATCATCTATAATGACATGAAAGAGGGGGAAAAATCATATCATTATAAAACAATACATTCAATTACAAGAACGATTGCTGAAAATGATATGAGATAATGAATAGCCAATTAGGGCCCACAATAACGTAAGGAGTTTTTGAATTCAATCTCTGATAATCTAAGATATATTACAAATAGGATTTCTCCCTTAATACTCTTGTTATTTTCTAATCTAAAACAAAGCTGCTTAAAACAAGAATGTCATCCTCATTAATTACAATCAGCAAACCGAGGCCCAAAACCGGATGCCAAACCGATCGGTTTGGGCTAGATTTCGTTCTCACCCTATCCGCTCGATCCATGCCCCGCGCTACTCCGTGAAGCTCTCTTAGTGTCTTCTAATCGACCCAATCGATCCAAGCATTGAAAAGATTCGAAACAAATCAAAAACCTAAATGCACAATATTAGTAGCAAAAGGCTTTAGGAGGCCAAATATCATACTAAAGGACAAGAGAATGTGGGAAAACCGTGCAATTAATCAAATCAACATCACCACACCACCTGGTTCCACCTTAATTCCACCAATGGCACCAACATGATCCACCACCTATCACTGTGATATGCCACATGAGACCCACGACTAACCAGTTGGTATATCTCTACGAAGACCATCGTAACCTCTAAGAATTTCATCCTGAACAACCCAATAGAATGTCCATGAACAACTTAATAAATCATCCGACATACGAATACTTCATCGACGAAAACCAGATTCGATTAACCAATGATAACACAACCAATAGAACACCACATCGACACTCGCATGAACAAGCCAATCGAACACTCGCATATCGAACCACCACGAACCACTCGTGAAACCCAATTGAACCACTCGCGAAATCCAATGTCAACCACTTCGCGAACCCTAATTGAGCCAAATCGAACACTCTACCATCAGAAATAATCGAAAATGCTTAATTATGGTTAGATACTACTCGATGGTTGCTCGATTGATCGGGGTAACTGCTCGACGCGGACTGGATTGCGGTCGCAGGTGGTTTGTGGGTTTGTTTATGGTTGCTGTTTTTGAAAAAATGAAGTGGTGTGGTGCTGGGTTTGGTGGTGTCAAGGAGGAGAGTGATGGTCCTTGGTGAAATTAGTTTATGTTTATGTGTTTTTGATTAATTTATATTATTGTTGATAGTGTTAATTAGAGTAGTTTAATTATTTGTAAAGGGTAAATAGAATATTCATAGCTAAGCTTACTAATTATTTTGGAAATTTTTTGTTGCTTTTTAATTGTGATATTCCTAAATATGGAGTTTGTTGCATTTTAGCGATACGTGAGGAGTTTTCTCTCTCCATAGTAAATGCACAAAACAATAATGAATACAGGGAAGTACTAAAATATATTATATAGCATAAGCTAGAAAATGGTAATTTGTGAACAATGACCTCTAAGAAAGATGGGTTTTGGCGCAAAAAAAAAAAAACCAAATACAATCCTATAAATTGAATTGGTACAATATAAAGGAATTAACTTACCTCTAGTCCCCTGTAAAACAAGTGAAAATTTCCATAGGACATTTAGAAGTTTAAACTAGTGACGCAAGTGACATAATTTTCATATTTAATATTTTCGATTTAGTTCACAAAAATATCTATTCAAAACAGTCGTATATAGAATTGATGCATAAATTTTTTGGTATAGTTTACAGTGTTTCTTGGTAACTTCAAATCTATTTATGTTTTTTTTTACATTTTTTTATTTCCAATCTCCATATCAAAGATTTAGTCATTTGACAATAAACTTCTATTAATGATTCAAAGGATTCAATTACAAGGAGTAACAAGCGTTATAACGTAAATTCGTCTAATTCACAGACGAGAGGTTAGCAATAACCATCAGTCTACAATTTATTTGTTAGTAACAATAGTACATAGGCTCAAAATAAAAAAAATGAAAAGTTATAACGTTAGTAAATCGGTAAAAGATAATGAGTGTGGTATCAACGATTGTCGAATGTCCCTTTCCACTCCCATTGCCCTAAAGAAAAGTGCTAATTTAATTTGTCACATAGAAAACAAAATTGAATTATATGAATAACGATTGAATCTTTAAGATTTCATGGTTCTTGCGGAAAATAATACAAGTATAAGAAAAATAACTGACGTCCCGAGCTTAGATAAGAACCAAATATATTTTCCCAAATGATATAAATCACAATGTCAATCGATATAATTAATTATTAATCATTATGTGAACGACGTAGTGAGATTTTGCCAATTTTCTATGCATATAGAGTTTAAAATTGCCTCTTTACCTTTCCAATGTATTGTAACAAAGGCGTTCACATGCCTATGGTAGCTGAGTTGGCCGTCACCTGAATTAGAATGAAAATCTATCATTTTTGATTGAATATGCTACACCTTTAGTATATTCTACAATCTATTGGAGCTAGTTGAGAATTGGTATGTGCTATAATCACTGAGAACTACTTAGATTATTTTTGATGGAAGATTTTATCAAGATGTCAATGATTCTTCTGAATGACTTTGGGCAAATATGTTGATAAAGAAAGAAAATGGCAAAAAGCAATCTATTGTCCAGCCAAAAACAAAGTTATAACTATCCTTCATGATTGATTGTCCTTTTCTTCTATTGCCCATTATTTTCATGCTAATTTTATTCAATAACTTGATAATTAATAAAATTAATAATATATTATTATCTATATACTCAGTGCTTATATATTACAATTAGTTATCATATTTCCAATTATAAAATGAATCTATTATGAATAATTATTCAAGTAGTGTATAATTCACCAATATATAGGCGGAATGTCCTATGAATTCATATGTGAACTATAATTACTATATTGGTTAAGTGCATACACCTTCCATAAAAATGAAATGTAATTATTCCAAAATTATACTGTTTTACCTTCTATATATCTAAATTAAATATAATATATTTTCCAATCAATAGATGATTTTCTATTTAAAAATATTTTCATTGCAAAAAATAAAAAAATCCAAGTCAATTTTTATCTTGATGAGTAATCTAATCTATTCCTTCGGATGATTTCGTCTTGCCATACACCACATACATCATGGACAATTGACAACTAGTAAACCGAAATCTTGATTCTTAATCATATTTGTTGCTTGGAAATTTTTAAGACGTAATCAAATAGTAGGGCTTAAATTAGAGTGAGGGATAGCTCAAGTGGTTAGGTAGATTTTGGGAGCGATTTTTCATTTCTGCCCTTGTGACTCTCTTAGCGCACACACACAAAAAAAAAGTAGGATTGAAATAGCTTGTAAACAAAAAGTCACGCTCCAAAGTAAAATAACGTTATAATCGTGTGGATATTGTGGGTTAGGTTACGAGTTCAGCAAACTTTAAAAAAATTGTCTAAACTCTTGCAATTTTACAAGTGACCTGTCGACCGTGGAGTAACTATCTATRCAATACGACGTTGGGATAAGGGTTGGTCCCTAACTTTTTTGACGTCTATGCAAATTGTTTTGATGTCTATGCATATTGCTTCGATGTCTATGCTTATTATAATGATGTTCATATATTTGTATTTTTATATCTTTTGGGAGCAAAAAAATACAATGGAAAAAAAACATAGACATCAAAGTGTATTACATAGACATCAAAATGTATTGCATAGACATCAAAATGTATTGCATAGATATTATTGTACATTTAATAGACATCGTTGGGTCGAGAAATTTGTCCCAATATAATGTTGTATCTATCATGACTCATCGACCGTGCCATCGCGAATGGGCGGAATTGATGACAACTTGACAAGCACCCCTAGAGTCCTAGAGTACGAGTACTTCGTATAATCACATGGCAAATTGCCAAACAATACCAAACTTCATAAGAACTCAAATATGTTTTTAAAAAATAGTTTTTCAGTGAAAGAAAGAAAACCCAAGATTAGTTAAGGAAGACCTAACTCACTCACTCTTCYAAAGTCAACTCCTTCAAATGCGTAATAATTAAATCTCTGAAATTAGCTGGTGATAATTTTGAAGTTTTCTTTTCACGTGGTTTCGTAGAATTCCATTTTGTTCAGCTTTAAATTTCATGTTTCCTTGTTTAATTTCCAGGTGAAAGATGGAAACTTTAATGGCTTGTATTCCCAATTTTAAAGAGCTCTTGTTTGCTAATTGTTTAAGCTAACTATTGAATTTCTGAGATTTTAATTTGGGTTTTTTTTGGGGTTTAAGCAATATGGGTTTATTTATATTCCACTCAAAGTGCTCATTTTTCTCTTCTTACAATAATAATAATAATAATAGTTGGGTAACATTGCAATATTATGCTTATAAAATTTTCTATTTTGGAGAACCTTTTTTACATTTTTCAAGCATGCAATTAGAGGAAGTGCTTCAAAATTCTGGGTCTTTCACTTGAAAGAATAAAGTTTGTAATTTGTGATCCTTTCTTTAGAATTCTGGTATTGTAGTTGTTGTTTCATAATTATGGGTTGATTATTGTTTCTGAGTTTGAATATGCATGTATTCACTTCTAAGTTTATGAATATGGTTATGTTTGAATGATTTAATCCTAGGTTTCTCATTGCTTGAGTGATATTCATCACAATTGATATTGGGTTTTGATTTGATCAATTTGGTTAGTTTTGTATGATCTTCAATCTTGGTTAGTTGTCTGGGATTTTGAGTGGCATGAGTTTGGAATCTGGAAACTAGTAGGTTTGATCATATTAATCATTTGGTCTGAAATTCTCAATTGTTCTTGATGTTAATTGATCACTCTAACTATCAGAATTCTGTAATTTGGTGATCTTGAGCAGTTTTGGTTGGATCCTAGAAGGAAGGGAAAAGGACTAAAGGAGTAGTAGTGTGTCTTTGTGTAAATCGGGCATGGCGAAGTTAGCTAGCCCGAAATGGAGATTAGCTCGAATAATGGGTTGGCTTCAGTTGTTTTTGGGAGGGCTTGTTGTTATTGTGAGCATAATAGTCTAGTTGATCCTATCATGCTGGATTTTTCATCACAGTGAAGATATTTGTCGACATTTCTATGGGGAGAGGATGCTTTCGAGGGATTTGATGTCAAGGCGTTGTCAAACCGTATTGAAGAAGTACTTGAGAAGATGGAAGATTTGCAAAACAAGCTTGAAGACAATGTGCAAAAGATGGAGAAAGACAAAGATCAGTTGGAAAAGGGTAACATATCAAAGCTTGAGTTCAAGAGGTACTTGGAGGATGAGATTGTTCAGCCTCTTTATGCTGACACATCGTCTTAGGCAGATTCGGTTGCCTAAATCAGAAGGCATAAGAAACTCGAGCTTTTTGGAGGAGCCATTGATCAATACTTTTGTGATTGAGGAGATCAGGAAGTACATTACTCCGAAAGAGAACAGCATGGGAAGATAAACTATTTAAAAACTGAAAGGATACACAATACCATAGGTCATTCTTGTGTTTTGATGAAGAAGGATTTAGAAACGTATATGGATTATGATGTGGGGTCTTACTGTAAGGATGATGGAATTTAGCTCAGAAGCTTATGCTTCATGGATGTGATCCTTGCCTCGAAGACGTTGCTTGACAAGAGATCCAAGCTCTACCTCAAGCCTACCCCATCAAATGTATCGCTTTGGAAGATTCCAGATTCAGAAATGTTCGGTGGAACCTTTACAAGTGCAGTGACTATGATGCTTATCAAGCAACCATACTGATCGAGGTTACACCAAGTGCCGGATGCTTTGACATGGGAAAGGAATGCTTAGATGGTCAACAAGACACTATATTCTCCGCTGAGTTTCTCATCACTGATGTTGGCTATCAACCAGGGGAGATACGGATAGCATCGACTATAGCGTGGGTACAGGAAGTTTTGCTGCAAGGATGAAGGAGAACAATGTCACCATTATATCGACTGCCCTCACTGGGGCACCATTCAGTGAAACATTGCCTTCGAGGTCTACTCCCTTGTACATTACACCAAATCAAAGACTCCCATTCTATGAAAACACAATCGACTTGATTCACACAACTGGCCTATTAGATGGGTGGATCGACCTGTTACTGTTGGATTTCATGCTATTTGATTGGGACCGAGTCCTGAGGCCCGGTGGTTTGCTATGGAATAGATAATTCTTCAGTAACAGAAAGATATAGATGATACATGTACATGTTTCTGCAGTTCAGGTACAGAAGCATAAGTGGGTTGTTACGCCTAAGTCAAAAGATGAGGTTACCTCTCTGCCTTGCTAGAGAAGCCCCCTAGGTGTCCTTATGAGTTTATTGTTTGATTCTTGTTTTGATTATCATTTACGGAATGACCAATGTAATTTACCTATGTAGTTCTGCAAGAACTATCATGTATCGAACCATCATATTTATGCATGTATGACATTGTAGTTCCTCACTTCCTTGTCGCGAATGTTGTTAACTGTTTTCATTACAAAAGACACCGTGCTTTTCCATACTCCATAGTTATTAGTTGTTGGAATTAGACTCTTGTTTGAAATGTTTTGCTCAGTCCTGCAGTCACTCGCTGCTGTTTCGTCGGATACCTGGCTGATAACAGAAGGGTACTCCTTGGCTATTTGCAGTAGATTTGAGTTTGACAGCATTGGTAGAACCGTGTGTTAGTGAGACAGGTGACTCCCTACCAAGAGGCTGGTGAAAGTTTTGCACAACTTTAAGAATGAAATCATTTTTTTTTTTTTGCCCTCCAAAACAGATAAAATAAAAAATTCAAATAAATAAATAATTTACATTGACAGTTACAAAACTGCCATACATATTGTTGGGAACTTGAGATATATTTTTTTTCAAGCAATTGTTGTTAGTTCACTTGGTTTGTTTGGCCTTATAACTAAGTGGTGTAAGATTCTTTGAGTTAGTATGAAATTTTTTTTAAAATGTTCCAAAATGATTACTTCGTACAACATCACTTCGTACAACGTTGAAAAATGATATATGACTCTACACTTCTCTTTGAAAACTCCATTTGAGCCCTATTTATCTCTCTCTTCTACTTTATTCTTACAAAATCATAAAAAAGTAAAATTTTCTCTATGTTGCAAATCAACGAAACCAGGTAGTCAGTTGATAACATAAATTGTGGACCTTTGGTTGATCAAGTTGTTGATTGTAGCCTTGTAGGCAAATGCAATGAAAATACTTTTTCTCGAGAGTAACTTTTTCATTTTGACTAAGATTGTTAAGATTGACTTTTCAAAATCGTGTCACGTCATCATTTACTTACGTGAGTCGAACCCTTTCAACCAAATAGCCAAACCTGACTCTTTTATATAAACAAGACGTGTCAACCTGAATACTTAAACATGTATCTATACCATCATATAATGGGTCGATTTCGTGTCGAGTTAAGTGATTGTGTCGGTTTTTTAATTTTATCGCACCACTCAATTGATTAATCTTACATGGATCAAGACGCAAAATGAAAACATATTGATGGATCCAAAGAAAGAGGCCAATCCTACAACAAAACGAGACCTTGGAAAAAACCCTCTTTCGAACTGACTGAACTTCCCAAAACGTAAACATTTCAAAGCAAGCAAGAAAGAGAGGAAAGAGAAAATGGGGAGAAGAATACTCAACGATGCACTTCGAACGATTGTCAATGCTGAGAAGCGAAACAAGGCCACTGCTGATCTTCAGCCTATTTCTACTGTCATTTGTTCTTTTCTTCACATCATGAAAAATCGAGGTCATTAATTATCTTTCTTTTTCTTWTTTATTAMTYTTCTCTTTTCKGTTAATGTATGTGATTCGATTAGCATCTTTTCTCAAATGGGTTGTTGTTTAAATTKRATTTTAGCTTTCAAGKTKTCACCTTGATTGCATATTAATTTAAATTTATTTGAGTGAATTCAGCTTGTAAACGTTGATTCTGCTGAAATGTGGTATTAGTTGTTATAATGTGTATTTCTTTTGAATTTCTAACTTAAAAGGCTGCTAATTGTATTGGGTTGCTATATGATTTGGTGATATGTTGAATTGTYGAGCATTGAGTAGGGGGKATTTCCAGTGTTGATAATCTCAATGAAAATTGTTTAAAGTAGTTGATTATAAAATTGTTGAGAGCAAAATGCATGATGCATCTGACTGATTGAATAACTTGTATGATATATTAAGGCGCATGATCAATGTTGTGACAAGTTGCGGTGTAGAGGTTTTAGACTTGAGTGTCTTAAGAGAAACTTGCTTGGTTATGGAGTTAAATTAGTTGTAATTTTGGTTGGAGTTTAGCTTAACTTAACTCAGTTGTGGGAAATTCGTTAATACTATGTTTTGAAGGTAGGATTTGGAAGGAAAGGAAGAGAAGCAAACTGCGAAAAAGGAGGGAGGGTGAGCAATCCATTTTCCTTCATCTTTAATAAGCACCATCACTTTAATATTAGAGAGATTTGAAGGGAAAATGGACCTCACATCTTCCCTCCCCTTCCTCCTCATTTCCTCCTCTTTTGCTTTCAAACTAAGCGTAACACTRTGTTTGAATAGTAGAGGGAAAGGAAGGGGAAAGGTGAGGTCCATGTTCCATTCAAATCTTTCCAATGTTGGAGAGATTGAGCTTATTAAAGAGGGAGAGAAATGTATCCCTCCCCTTCTTTCTCCCAAACTTTTTCGCCTCCTTTTCTCTCATCTTCTTCTGTCTAAACATAGTTACATAGTGCAAGTCTCATTCTGTGAAGCCAACACTTCTGACCTATTCTTGTTTTCTTGTTTGAGCATTTTTCGTAGCTGCCTAAGTGCCTATTAGAGTCAATGCTTGAAATGAGCATAGTTCTATAAGGAAACACTGTCAATTTATTAGGCTTATAACTTAGATTTCAATGCATGGTTCTCTTTTCATTGCTTTCTGAATTTGAAGCCTCATAAACTACTTATGGTAAACAAAACAAGTCAGCTAGGGTTGTTCCTTGTCAAAGCGAATAGTTTGGTCGTACACTCGTACGATTCATACCTAATAAAGAGCATCCTGACTCCTGACTTTTCGTCAGAACTCTTTTCTAGATTTTCCTTCCTGKTTTTTCAAATGACTTGAACATAGTGGAGAAAATGAGAAATAATAGGTTGCTGCTCAGTTTTGCCATGGTGCATGTCAGCACTCTCATAAAAAGACTACAGAAGAAACAATTCTTACAATCCTCTCTTGTCTATGTTTCCATTAATGTCAAGCAACTTGCTATTGATGCAGAGTGCATTTGGACTGAAACGATGAATCACCTTGCACAGCCAATTTCCAACTGTTTTAATCAAGTAGATTGATATTGGCCTTAAGTCTTTCTTCTTCGTACGAGCTTTCTTAACCATGTTCTGTGATGAAGAAAGTCATAGGATGAATTTCCTGTAGGTCTCTTGTCTATAGGTTTCAGGAGCCTGTAACATCCATCGCTTTGAGATGATGAGTCTTGCATTCCTTGGTGCGAAACACTTTGGTATAATGGTATTAGCTCATTGGTGAATGCCTGAATGGTGAATAGTTATTTTTCATTTGGAATTTGGATTGTTCTAATGATGTTTCTTGGACTCAATACCCATGCTTGACAATGATATATGTTCCAAGTGGGTTTGATTGGATATTTTGTGAAGATTTTCTTCGATTTGGCCATATTATAAAATGTTTAAGTGTCCCCCCTCATGTCTGATGTCGAGGCTCAAGGGCCAATTCGGTACTTGAAGAGTCAAGAAGTCCAAGTAACATAGGCTCTAATCAAAACCCAAGGGTTCAAATCAAGATTTTGATTGCGCCGTGTGGTAACCTTTGAACTGTAATTTGCAGTCTGTAGCTTTGAATATCGGTTCATCTAGCTAGTGAAGGTCTGTGGGTAACGAGGGTCCTAATCCATAACTTAGATTTCTAACTAAGGAAATATAGTAGCAAGATTGTAACTTTAGTAAATTGTCAATAACTAACAATTTATTTTTTTTTTTTATTTTGGCACTATATGCACAATTGCATTGGTTTACTTATTTTGATTTTGCCTCTGTATTACCTTAATTTTTTTTTTTTTTTTTGTTTTTTTTTTGAGAATCTACTCTCTGTCCCTATTTTTGCAACATGGCCCCTATATATGTGAGAGCTCTTTTAAATTTTAATCAAATGTTGCAAAGAATTAGGACAAAGGGATAAAAGCTATTTGTGGTGATTGTGTCCTTAACATACTAATTTGTTTAGACTTCGGACCAAAGTGACCTCAAGACAGTGTTCATGTGTTATTACTGAAAGGTTTTTTTCTTTGGAAGAGTGTAAACATAAGTCAACATTGAGCCATCTTCCCAAATTAATTAAACTTAAGATATTCCTAAAGAAGTTAGCTTGCTAGGACACTTTCCTCATATTAAGTTACTGGTTAGTAACCTGTTTTGACAGGTTATAAAAGTGATTATTATTTTTTGTAAATATCATGTTTCCATCTAACATCTTCTTTCTTTACCTTTCCTCCTCACGCCATTTCCTTTTTTCCTTAACTTTTCCACATTAATCAACTCCCACACTCTTCTTTTGCTCAACTTGCTACTTATTATTTCCATTATTCATATTTACATCAATACAAGAAAAAAAAGGCCCTCCTCACATTCCATTACAACCACAAGACAAGACCAATTCAATAACCCAAACATGTGCCAGAAATTAATGCAACACAACAGCTCTTCCCCAATACACTCACAGAATGCATAAATGCTACCCCATAAACCACCTATTTGGTGGCCGGCTATTTGCATCGTACATAAGTTTTGCATGAAGTTGGGTTATAGATGTGTGCACTTGTGCTGCTGAATGGGTGCGGGTTTGGGGTGAAATATGGTGGTGAAAGGTGGTTGGGCATGGAGGACTGCTGTACTTGTGTTACTGTTTGATGGAGTTTGGTTTGAGGTTTGAGGATACGAAATTTGGTTTCACTGTAAGACTTATCGAGTTTTGTCGATGTAAATTTAACTTAAAATTTGATAATTAATGTTGATGAAATTTAAAAATGAAAAAGTAACTTGTTTAGGTTGTAGGTTTTTTGACTTATTTGAAGAATAAACCTACAAGCTTAATTCATTTGATAATAATCCATGTTTGACTTAATTTGGGAAGTGAAGGTAACTTATTGAAGCATTTTTTCCCTTTACTTTTTATTTTCTTTTTGTGTGACTAACCAAGACCCAGTTCTATGTGGTGATGATACTACTGTGTGAAAGTATGTGTTGATTCTACAAGAACTATGATATRAAAAAAAGAAGGGAAAAAACCTTCAATTCTRTTGTTTGTTATTTATCCTCATAAAGTCCTTTTTCCCGTGTTCCTTTTCTTCTTTTCCTTCTAATATCAAATGATGGACTTTTGCTTTCTAAGTTCTTCAGTGCAGTCTTTTGGAGGCTTGTTTTTTTTTTTTTTTTTTTTTTTTGCCAATAGTCAGTTTTTGTTCCTGTTTTTGGCAGTTGTCTATATAGTAATGCGATTCTACTCATTTATGTTTCATGGGACTTCTGTTTTACGTAGAAAGATTGTATTCTTATTTGCAGGGTACATCAAGGACTTTCAAGTTCATGATCCACACAGAGTTGGTAGGGCAACCGTGGAACTTTTAGGGCGTGTGAATGACTGCAAAGCTATCACTTATAGACAGGATTTAAAAGCAAAGGACATTGAACAGTACAGACTGAAGGCTCTCCCGACCGGTCAGGTGTGTATTGTCATGCCCTAGAAAGTAGAAACTGCTCTACTGCTGTGACTGACTGACTGACTGGTTCATTTGTGTTTATGTAAACTAAGACTCAAAGTGAAAGTGAGGATCTTATCATTATGACTAACTACTCCCAGCCACCCAGGCTCGAATTTTTTTCTAGTTGATTTTACCCTCATGAGACCTAGCAAGGGGGACTAAGATTAGGGATGAGAGAGTATGCGTAGCCCAGGAGCATTTTTGATAAGTACTCTGTATTACTAATCCTCACCTAGAGGCAACATTGGTGAAACTAGCTACTATCATAAGTCTGAGATGCAGGGAGTTGCGCTGTATTTCCCTTGCTTTCTGATCTCTTACGAAGTACCTTGTGTATGTCTTTGCTGATATTTATATCCTCTTTTTAATCGTCGCTATCGTTTAATCTTTGCAGTGGGGCTATGTTGTTATAACAACTCCAAATGGTGTCTTGGACCATGAAGAGGCTATCAGACAAAAAGTTGGGGGTCAAGTTCTCGGTTATTTTCATTGATCACTAATTCTGTATGCTTCATGTTGTCAATCATAACGAATTTTATGTGTGAATTGTATCCTGATGTTAACCAAGTTGCAAGAGGAAAAGCATCGAGCTACTCAAATTACATCAATGATACAACTAGTCTTATATCCATGTAATGCGCGATTTAGAATTTTTTATTATATATTTTTTCCAAGTTATTAATATTCCAAGTTATTAATAATTATTAAAATATTTTTTCAGTTGAAGATTATTATAGTTGTGCGATGCACGACTTATAAAATGTAATATTAAGTCTACATTATTAAAAAATCAAGTATTATGCATGAGACACTAAAAGAAAATGTTATACAAGATTAATTACGTGTATGATGAAGCATCATACAATTTGTACTTYACCCGACTTTGAGTTAGTGTCAAAAGAATAATTTTAATCCAACATACGAATTAATTAAATTCAATGAATAATTGCACTTTGTATACAAATATAGATGTTATTTTATTATATGAAAAACTCTCTATAATGGTCTATATATAATTAAGTGTGTATTATTAAGTTTGGTTATAACTAATTGATTATGAGCCTTRCAAYGCTTATATTGTATAACTCTCTCCCATATTGCTCTAAAAAACAAAATCAAAACATTGCGTGAAAGATTAATGGGAGATTGTAAATTGCTAGATAGGGGGATTGTATAGAATAATTTGCCATGAGCATGTGGGATCGATATAAATATAAAGGGTAATTGCTATTCAAATACCCCTTCCGTTAAGTTTTAACTAGCACTATAAGCAC
>SNQN01009101.1:7731-26643 GCA_008642245.1 Bassia scoparia | reverse complement strand
TAATCATCTTTCTTCCCTTCCCTTTGTCTCCTCTATTCTCCTTTACAATGAGCAGCTCCAAAATCAGCTTTGCTGACATCCAAAATCCTCTCTTTCTACATCCTTCMGATAATGCTAACAGCATTCAAATTGATAAACTCCAAGGGGCCTCTGATTATAGGTCTTGGAGACGCAGCATGGAGATCAATCTGAATTCCAAACGGAAACTTGGATTTGTTAATGGCACAACCACCAAAGACTCTTCTGATGAGGTAAAATCTGAACTTTGGGAAATTTGCAATAATATGGTGATTGCTTGGATTCACTCTAATGTCTCTCCTGCTATTAAAAATCGATTCTTTATATTACATCTGCAAAAGAAGTGTGGAAACAGTTAGAAACCAGGTTTGCCCTCACTAATGGCTCTAGGAAGTATAAGCTTAATAAGGATTTATATGCGTTGAGACAGGGTTCTACTTCCATTAATGAGTACTACACTGCTATGTCTATGATTTGGGAAGAAATAGATTCTATGAACATCCTACCTGCTGTATCAGACCCCACACCAGATGTTCAACAGTTTATAGCAGCTATTAATAAATATAAAGAGGAATCCAAGTTGTTCCAGTTCTTAAATGGACTCAATGATAGCTATGCTTCCCAAAGGAGCCAATTACTAATGCTTACTCCCTTGCCACCTGTTGAGAGTGCTTGCTCTATGATTCAACAAGAAGAATCTCAGAGGGAGGTCTTGCACACCAACTCTAAGGTCGAGGTTGAAATGTCTGCTATGTACAGCAAAGGACCAGGAAACAGATTTGACAAGGCTTGCACTGCTTGTGGTGGTAAGGGACACAACTCTGAGAGGTGTTGGACTGTGATAGGCTATCCAAAATGGCACTCTAAACATGGCAAAACACCCATGCCTAGGTCAGGGCCAAAAGAACAAGGAGGCAACTCTAGTGCAAGATGGAATAACAACAAGGGAAGTTCATACCCCAGAATGGCAGCAACTGTTGCTGCAACTGAATCAAGCTCAGGGGGAGCACAAAATTCTGGTCAAGGAATTCTGTTCACTCAGCAGCAGTTGGATCAACTGGCCAAGTTGATACCAACTCTCACCACACAGCAAATTAAGGGATCAGAGACTGATGAAGAGTTGGATGCTCACTTCTCTGGCATGATATCATGTTTCCATGCCAAAGGCCCTGCAAATGAGTGGATAATTGACTCTGGAGCCACCGATCACATGACTCCACTTCAAGATAGGCTGAGTGATGTCAAATCTGTCCCAAGTAAGCAAAAAATAAACCTGCCAAATGGAGGTAAAGCTGATATTTCACACACGGGCAAGGTTGACTTAGGCAAAGGGTTGATACTTGAGAAGGTGATGTGTGTTCCCTCATTTCAACATAGCTTGCTATCGGTTCAAAGACTGATAAGAGACAATCAGTGTGAGGTAAAGTTCTATCCTAGTCATTGTGTCATACTTGATTGTGTCACTAATGAAGTAAAAGGAAGAGGAATAGCCAAAAATGGTCTATATTATTTGAGTCCTGATTGCAATGATATGCCTGATGAAAAATCTGCAACTGTGTCTTCTGCTAATGCTGTATCTTCAACCAGTAAATTTTCTGTGTGGCATCATAGATTGGGACATGCATCAATGTCAAAGCTGCAACATATTGAGTGTGTCAAGCCTTATCTGTCTCAAAGGGCTGATTCAGTGTGTGTCACCTGTCCCTTGTCAAAATTTGCAAAGCTGCCATTCTCTTTGAGGATCCATCTGCGAAATGTTGAACTGGTCCATATGGAATCATCGGGGCCCTACAGAGACAAACCAGGCAAAAATTCAAGTATTTTTGACAATAGTAATGATCACAGCAGAGCAACTTGGATATATCTGATGGAGTACAAATCCCAAGCTCTAGAAACACTGATGACTTTCTCAAATATGTGAAAAACACTTTGGTAAGACCATGAAATTCTGAGATCTGATAATGCTTTAGAATTTGATGATGCTCCGTGCAGGAAATTCGGTGACAATGGCATTATCCATCAAACCTCTTGTGAAAAAAGCCTCAACAAAATGCTAGAGTGGAACGAAAACATAGACAGGTGCTTGAAATATCTAGAGCATTGAGGTCCAAGCTCCTTCCCCTCAGATTCTGGGGGGACTGTGTACTTGCAGCTGCACAACATCATCAACAGGCTCCCAGTGGCAGTCTTGCAACAAAAGACACCCCTATGAAGTTCTGCACAACAAACCACCCTCATACAACCACCTCAAAGTGTTTGGTTGTTGGCTTTTGCTAGCAACCCTGAATTCTCAACTGACAAGTTCAAACCAAAGGGGTCCATGGTCTTTCTTGGCTACCCAGCTACACAAAAAGGCTAATAAATTGTTGAATTTTAACACAGGTGGTGTTTGTTTCCAGAGATGTGATTTCATGAACATGTGTTCCCTTTCTCCATGATGCTGAAAAGGCACCTAAAACCTATACTAATCCTAATCCAAACAGGGCTACAACACATTGGATAATGATCTGGTTGATACTCCACCAACTTGAAGCCATGGCCGAAGATACCTCAATATCTCACCACAAAGTGTCTCATCAACTGTGGACCAAGCTCATACTGAGTCACTGTTGACTTTCAAGATCAACATACAGATATGTGCCCATTGCACAACCTGCCCTCTGAGAAGATCAGCTAGAAATCAGACTGCCCCTGTGTGGATGAAGGATTATGTGGATCCTATGTAAACATCAGGCCTCCTCTATTCAGCATACTGCAAACACAGCTTCAGCCTCAATTCTGCTTCATGACATCTATCACACAATGGAGATCAACCTCATTTAAGAAGCTGTCAAACACCCCCATTGGGTCGCAGCTATAACAAAGAGCTTGAAGCCACTGGAAACAAAATGACACTTGGGATATTGTGAGCTTGCCACCTGGAAAAAAAGCCATTGGGTGCAAGTGGCTATACAAAACAAAATTCAAACCAGATGGCTTAGTGGAGAGATACAAGTCTAGGCTTGTCATTCTTGGATGTAGACAACAGTATGGTGAAGACTACASTGAAACTTTTGCTCCAGTTGCTAAGATGACCACAGTAAGAACTGTTCTGGCAGTAGCAGCTATGGAGGGTTGGCATGCCTTTCAAATGGATGTCACCAATGCCTTCCTCCATGGTGACCTATATGAAAGTGTCTWCATGACATTACCTCAAGGCTACATGGGTCTRGGAAGCAGAATTCAGTTGCATAGTGATCCAGTSAGATCAACTAGTGTGTGCAAATTGAAGAAGTCGCTTTATGGTCTCAAGCAAGCACCAAGGCAGTGGTTCTCAAAGCTATCCACCACTTTGTTGCAATTTGGCTACACTCAATCTAAGGCAGATTATAGCCTGTTCACCAAGGTCACCAGACAATCTATCACTCTGATTCTCATCTATGTGGATGACTTGCTCATATCAGGCAATTGTCTRAAYGACATTAATGCTCTGAAACAAATGCTTRCACAAACCTTTCACATGAAGGATTTGGGGGTTCTGACCTACTTTCTAGGTCTTGAAATTGACAGATCATTGAATGGGTTCTTCTTATCTCAGAAAAAATATGCCATGGACCTTCTCAAAGAATATGGAATGTTACATGCTAAGCCCCTTCACCTTCCCATGGATCCMCATCTAAAGCTCACCTCAGACAAAGGRGATCCYCTGCCCTCTCCAACTCCATTTCAAGCTTTGCTTGGAAAGCTGATCTATCTTACTGTGACTAGACCTGACATTGCCTTCACTGTRCAATTGCTCAGCCAATTCATGCACTCTCCCACAACTGTGCATATGCAAACAGCCAAGAGACTCCTAAGGTACCTTGCTGGTACATATAATCAAGGMATTCTCCTTGCCACTTCATCTGCTGCTATGCTCACTGCATATTGTGWYTCCGACTGGGCTAGCTGCCCTATATCTAGGAGGTCCACTAGTGGTTACTGCATTCTCCTTGGTGCCTCACCCATTTCTTGGAAAACCAAAAAACAAACAGTGGTGGCTAGATCTTCTGCCGAGGCTGAATATAGAGCAATGGCCATCACTGCATGTGAAGTTTCTTGGCTGACTACCTTGCTCAAGGATCTAGGGCTCCACAAWCTTCCTCCCACAATCCTTMGATGTGACAATCAGGCTGCTTTRGCCATAGCTGCAAATCCAGTACTACATGAGAGAACTAAGCATCTGGAARTTGATTGTCACTATGTTCGAGACAAATTGAAATCAGGAGCTCTTATCACTGAACATGTGTCCTCTTCAGATCAACTTGCTGATATTTTGACAAAAATCCTATCTGTCAAGCAAATCAGAACTTCTGGCCAAGCTGGAGCTTCACCTCTAGCTCACTTTCAGCTTGAGGGGGAGAATGAGAAGGGTTCTACTTAATTTAGCTAATTAGTATTTAATATCTGTATATAGTGCTAGTGTACTTTTTATTCTTTCCTGTCATAGTACAACAGGTTATTGCTTATGCACCTTGTACTAGCTTCATTCCTCATTCAGTGTATAATGATGAGTGATGAGCTGTTTCCTTTGTGTCTGTAATGCTGCCTATTTAAGTCAGGTGTTTTACCGAATAGGTTAAGCGTATATAAAAAATTCATTGAGCAGCCTCTCCTCTTCTTTATCTCCCTGCTTATTATTCTTCCATTGATTTCAGAGCTCAAGGCTTCTCTGCATGTTTGTATATCTTTGCACTGTATTGCACTTATTAGTCTTGTATGCTTGTATAGCGAAACGGATATTTCTTCGCGTTTGGAACCCTGCAACTCATGCGCATCGAGACATCCGCAAGCCTGATCCTAAATCGGTCGACAATTTTGAAGGGTTTTGCTATGCATCGTCCTCGGATGATTACAAGATCATCGCCAACTTTGGTCTCGTTTGCACGTGTTTTCGATGAGGACCGGTACATGGAAACTGGTGACTGGCGAAATTCTTGGTCCCAATTTGGTCGTAAGGTTGTGTAAAACAGTGTGGATTGGTGACAGTTGTTTTGGATCGTTAAGAATAAGTGGAGAAATTGATGAGAATTTTCAGCTTCGAGTTGAGTGCAAGCAATTTACAGAGATCCGTTAGGACGCGCCGGTGAAAGAGTACCGTAGAGTTGATTTATGGTGGTCAATGGATGCTTGCACTGTCTTGCAAATTGTTTGAAGCAGGAAGACTCATGTTTATTGGATTTTGAAACAACCCGATCCCGTGTTAGGATTCGTGCAAAAATTATACTCTTTAAATAGAGGCTTATCGTTGGTTACTATTTTCGACAGGGGCAAGTTGTCTGTAGCGGGGAATCTGGGGGATAAGCGCAACTTGTTAGGCAGAAGCTAAATGTATCGATCGACTCTGGGATGCTTCTGAACAAAGCCCTTCACTATTGATTTTCCTACTTGTTAACGAGCATGAGGTGGAACTACTTGAAACTTTGTCTCGCCTTAATCGAACATTGCATCGAAAAACAAGGATGACTTTCTGACGGTCGTTCAAAAACGTCCACCAGTACGGATAAATGTGAGCCACTAGTTTATTTTATTTATCTTTTGTTCTAATAAAATATTTATCAATCTCCTTAAATATATCAATATTACTTTATTTTGATTGCAAATGATATTTTCCTTTATTTGAAAAATAAAATATTAAGCAATCACAAACAAAAGCAAATATGATATATTTAAGAGTTTTGATAAATATTTATTAGAATAAAAAGATAAAATAAAATAAAATTAGTGGTCACATTCATCTCTAGTAGTGGGCGTTTTTTCAGACGATCGTTGTAAAGTTTTTGGAAAAACAGAATTCTTCTAATTGAAGCGAATGAGGAACTTACTACCCATGAGTGTAGCCCGATTCACAATGATGTATTAGACTGGTAGTATGTAGCAGCTTATTTACATCTTTGATATATTATATAAAGAAAATATGGAAATAAATACCTAGTTTTGAGGTCATTTTTAAAATAAATACCTAGATTTGTTTTATTTTACTAAATACCTAACTTGCCAAAACTTTAGTGCATCACTACCATCTAACGATTTTGACTCTCAAAGTTAACGGTGCACGTGTTCTTGTGGCCCCCTTCCCTCTCTTACTCACCAACCCTTCTTCTTCCTTTGTCTCAAATATTTGCTCAATAAATCTGTAACTCCTCCATCTCAATCATTCACGTACAAAATTCATTAAACAAATCACTCAAATTCAACCCCAAACATAATCTTGTTCAACAATTTTGAATTTTTGCTGAAATTTGATTCGAAGTTCTGCAATTCTAGCTCAACAAATTGGATTTCTTTCCTCGAAAATTCTGGGTTTTCGTTTTTGGGGCTGATTTTGCTCGAATTCTTGATCTCTTGATTCTTTTGACTCTCAATTTGCTCGAATTTTGATTCAAATCTCAATTTGCTCAATTTTTCTCAATCAATTTGCTCTACGTAACAGGAGGAAAATGTCGTCGAGCTTGTTCTTGGTTGTTGATGATATGACTTAATCTTCTCTGTTCTTTTTGTTTTATTGTTTTGTTCTTTTTTTTTTGGTTAAAATAGATCAAAATAAAAAGAAATAAAGCACCCCTGGTGCTACAAGTTATAGCAGTAGTTGTAAATCTGAGGCATAATTTAAAGGTCTTAACCTTCGAGAATTATTCCACCCAATCATTTGGGTCACTTTACAGACATCAATGTTGAGTGTTTTTTTGTTTGTTTTGTGTTTTGCTAGTTAAAAAAAGTAGAAAAGTGTTGAAAATGGAAAAAAAATTGAAGATAAAAAGTGAAAAATGAACTGTAAAATGGTGAAATGGGAAGAAGGAAGATGAAGTGTGAATTGTGAAGTATCGTGGTCATTGGAGAAAGTAGGAGGATAAAAGGGATTAGATGAAATTAGGGTAAAAAGGTAAAAGCAACAAACAGCTCAGTTAGTTTTAGAGGATATTCTGTTTAGGTGTGTAATGCACTAAAGTTTTGGCAAAGTTAGGTATTTAAGTTAATTAAAGCAAATCTAGGATTTTATTTTAAAAATGATCTCAAAACTGGTATTTATTGCCAATTTTTCTTTAATATAAACAAGGTATTGTATGCATCAGATGCACAATAAATTTATTGTGCATCAAGCATATAGTTACCCTTTATATCAATATAGTGACACATTTTCACTTACATCAATATATATAAAATAATAAAGGTAACTATATTGATAAAAAAAAGGGTTACTATATTAATCAAAAAGATCACTTAAATTTGATGCAATAGTAAATTTATTGATCGATGTACCTAATACTTTGTCTAATATAAATACATATGTTTTAGTGAGAATGACTTTATAATTAGATATCTTTCCCAATAATTATTAATAGTTACTTATATAAATATAATTAATTGTTATTACATTTATTACGTTAAAAAGTGTCAGATTAGGTATTATTTACAAAATAAAAATATCAAATGCAACTGTTGAAATTTTGGTCGAAATGTTGCATTAGACCTAATGTAACAGTTAAATTTATATTTAAAAATTTTGCAAAAGATACAATTGAACATTGCATTTATCAAATGCAACAATTGATTTTGGTCAAAACGTTGCATTAGACCTAATGCAACAGTTAATAATAGATTATAAATCGTTGCAAAAGATCAAAGTGGGCGTTGTATTTATCTAATGCAACGGTTTATAAGAAGTTAGATAAGTGTTGCATTAGGTCATTATTGGTATTGCATTAGACCTAATGCAACGATTTTGTCTTAATTTTGAAACTATTGCATTAGGCTTCTAAAACTGTTGCATTAGACCTAATGCAACGCCTTCAAATGCAACAAATGAAAAATCGTTGCATAAGGCCTTTTGCAACATTTTTTGAAGCCTATTGCAACGATATTTGGCGTTGCAATTGACTTTTAATGTAGTAGACCTAGTAGTGTAAAGCTGTTAATTTTGATGGAAGTTTTTTTAGTTTGTTTATTAATTTGTAAGTGCCGTCTCATACATTATTGTTATAATATATATCCCTTCTTTCTCTGTTTTAGATTTTGGTCACCTCTAATTTGTTATTTAGCAATGGCACAATAACAACTAACATCAATAATTTGATTTGGAGCTCTTTTAAAAGTAATATATTTACAACAGAATTGTTTAAGTGCAATGTCAAGAATATATTAGGGTTTAGAGAAAATGGATCTACATTATTATTGCTTGTATTTCTTGTTATATATAAATAGTTGTTTTTTTAAAGCAAAAGACGCAAGGCTTCATTCAATTAAAAGAGTTGGGAGGAGATAGAATCTTTCTCCATTAGGTACAGGTTGAACACCTCATTAGGACTTAGGAGGGTTGTCCAGCAAAAATACATCATTAGAAGTATAAGCCACATTTACACGACCAAACTTAGCTAAAGCATCGGTTAGTCCATTGCATCCGCGATGTATGTGTTCAATTTTCAGCCCATGTCAAATAAAAAAAAAAAAAGAAAAATATCAAGTGAAATGCCTTAGCTTAAGTAGACTATGTTTCTTTAGATTGAAATAGACCTAAATGAATTGAACTGAAATGAATATTTATAAGAAAACAAAATTAGGTTAAGAAATTGAACTGAAATGAATATTTTATGAGGAAAGGAAATTAGATTAAGAATTGAACAAAATTAACTGTGCACACTTTATTCTATACTTCACTAAGGTACGCAATTTAATTTTTAACCAAATATACTAGGGGTGATATGTATTAAATATTTACGAACACTTCGGACGTTAATTAAGACCTAAATTTTTTAAAAAATGGTATAAATCTTGGACTGTATGTCAAAATCACGAATTAATTGTTTAATTAATGTTTAGATTTATTTAATATTTCCTTTTTTTATAACATATCTAATGCCCCGCGCCTGTTTTCGTCAACTAATTTTTGTTGAACTGAAACTTATTTCTACTGAATGAACTTATTTTTACTAAACTGGACTTTTTGGTACTGACTTGAACTTATTTTAATGAAACCTTAACAAATTTCTTAAGGATTAAAGTTCTTTTTACTGAATTGAACTTATTTTTACCGAACTGAACTTATTTTTACAAATTGAACAATTACTATTGAACTGAACTTATTTTTACTGAACTGGGCTTATTACTACTAAACTAAACTTTTTTTTAACTGAACCTATCAATAAGTTAACAAGAACAAGGCCATTAATACTCCTAGCTTGCGTTTTTATAGATTCCATACCATTTTTGCACTGTGTTTAAGAGTTGTTTAAGTTAGATAAATTAGTTAAGTAAGTTAGGTAAAAGAATGAATCTTGTAAATGCAAATTTATAGAAAAAAAAAAAATTGGTGATAAGATTGATGGGAAAAAATAAAGGTTGAATTTAGGAAAGACTAATTCATTAATGTTAGAGTACATAAAATAAGAAAAAAAAAATAATATGATTTAGAACAACTATTTCATCCCAAAATATATAAAAGTAAACAATTAAAAAGCAATGAAGTACTAGATAATTAATAATTATAATAATAATATATAATAATAATAATAATAATAATAATAATAATAATAATATTAGTCATAATTAAAAAGCGCCATTATATATTACAAACAATAATGTACAATTGTTTTAACTTTTTACATCATATACTACTCCGTCTCACTACATTGCACTAAAAATATCGATCTATTATACGGATCGATACTCCGTATTACAGATTAAAAAAAGTTTTATATCTAATGCATTTTTTTATTAATTAACGTATTAAAAAAAATCAACCAGCATCGCTTGTATAAATTGTTATTAAAAATATTATTAGAACAAATTCAAGATGATACGATCCATTTCACTGCCGTTAGTTTTTTATCAAAATGCCAGAAACATGGTCAAAGCTTAATTATTGTAAATTTGTAATAGTCCCTCTTAACATAATCTCACAATAATTTGACAATTTTCTCTCTACTTTATGTCAAATCGTTACGAAAATTATGTTAGGAAGTGGTAAGATAAATGCTTATAACTTGAGGACCAAGAAAGGGCTAGAAAAAACACGAAGAACAGATATGTTGTTTTCCAATTTCACGAAAAACATATGCACTAAAACAATGCAAGTGGGATTAAAATTATTGAGTCTGGGTTAATTGAAATGGATGGAAATCATGGAATCATGACTTTGTGTTGAAAGCATGTGTCATTAGTGTGTTTAAATTGGAGAGACGGAGTAGTTCACATCCAAAAATCAAGCCAACAATTTTCTTGGCCCACGGCTGTTTGAATACTTATTATTTCGGCCATATCCATTTCACATTATTCGGCCATATTCTTATCAATGAATTTTTGTTAATTTAAACTTATTTTACTGAATATAAACTTATTGTACTGAACTAAACTTATTTTACCTTAACAATGTCTAAGATTGAACTTTTTTTACTTAACTAAACTTAATACTATTGAATCGAACTTATTTTTATTGAAAATTTATCTAAATAAGGTAACGAGAACAAACTCAATACTCGTTCTCAATCACATGCAATTTTTGAAGAGAAAAGAGACATTAATTAAGATAAAGTTTATTTTATAATTTGAACTTTCCAAAATGAAAGATGTAGGGAGTAATATCAAACGACATAACAATTATTTACTTGTATTAACGATTTTCCTCATCGCTTTCGAAATAAATAAATAAATAATTCGTCATCAGCTTTGCTTTCCGACTTTGACTAATTGACTTAAACTAACATCCTGGCGCAATCTAATTTGCCTCATTATTAAAGATTGTTGGGTAAGCTTTGTTATAAACTATAAAATATAGTTGATCTTGCCTGGCTAACTTTCACTCCATTTCCCCTTCAAATCCTATCAATTATTCAACTATCTACGCTGTCACACAGTGAGCACAGAGCGAACTATTCTTTCGGTTTTACTAAAGAATACCGTGTGCTCGTTGCATTGAGCGGGTATACTTCAATTATCGGCTAAGTTATTTCCACAAACAACCATCCAATATTTTTAGTGGAAAAAAACTAGTAGTCCTTATGGCAACTCAATATAATGCAGGGTCAATATTCGCAGTTTACGCCTCGTCACGGCTTTTTTTACACTAGCCAGCCAGTTTTATCATCAGTTCATCCCTGAAAAATCCGTGAATACATCGAAGAAGATCGGAGATTGGTTTAGCAAGCGTACTAGATTAGATCCCAAGATCTTCACGCTAGAAATCAAAGAAAATTCGAAGATAGAGCAAATAGTGCATTTGGTACGCTAACACTGTCTTCAGTGCTTGTGAAGCATACCTTGCTCACAAGCTTAGGTCCACATCCCACTCGCCTCGAGGGTGTCGTAAAGACGACGATGATGAACTCGTGTCATACCACCTAGCTCAAGGTGAAGAGTAATGTTGAGATTACCATTAGATGAAATAATAAAAAGCTGAAAATTCGGTGGGAGTTTACTTACAAGAAAGTGAAAGGTGACAAGGTGATGACTCTGTATACAATCATTCGAGTTGAGCTTTGATCCCCAATTACAAGGACATGTCCTCGACACCTTCATTCCCCTCGGTCGTGGTGAACGATACGATGAGATGATGGAGATGAGGAAAGATATCGATCTTTACACGTACAATACAACAATCGAGCAGATGGGATTCGGTGTCGTTTGTGCACCCGTTCACATTCAAATGCTTTGGCTGTGATCCAGAGCTGAAAAAATCGATGTAGATGATCTTGATAGATTTATAAAGAGAAAGGAGTTCTACAAGAAAATTGGAAGAGCATGAAAACGAGGTATTGCTGTATGGACCTCCTGTACCGGAAAATCGAGTTTGATTTGCCGCTATTGCTAACTACCTTAGGTTTAATGTATATGACTTACAAATTGCTAGCATTAAAAATGACTTCACCTTGAGGAATTTGATGATGTCTATTAGCAACAAGTCATACTTGTAATTGAAGATATAGACTGTGCTCCGGTTATCTAGAATAATTCTTCTACACAATATCGAGATGATGACGACAACAACAGCAATAGCGATGATGATGATGATGATGCAGCTCGAGCTCCGGCTAATGCCAATGATAATAAACAGGTTAGTATAATTTTATTTTAGGAGTACTACTGTAGTAATTAATGCTTAAAATTTCGAAAGCCTGATACAATTTCATCGAATTTGTTTGCAGATATCATTATCGGGGATATTGAATTTCATCGATGGATTATGGTCTAGCTGTGGAGAAGAACGAATCATCATATTAACGACGAATCACAAGGAAAGATTAGATCCGGCTTTGCTAAGACCGGCGTATGGACTGCATATCCACATGTCATACCTGAGAATGCCAGCATTTCCGGACTATGGTGTTTAACTATCTTGACCTTACAGAGCATCCTCTGTTTGAAGAGATGGGAAGCTACTCGAACAACAGACGCAAGTCCGGCAGAGATCGCAGAAGAGCTTATAAGGAACGAAAGATCCCAACATCCCTTGATGTGTTGTAAAAATGTTGCAGCAGAAGAACAAAACTATGTTGCACGGGGACAACAGGGGACAGCACGGTGACGGAAACGAATCGGGAACAGTATGTTGTTGAGCTTGAGCCCTCACGTACATCCCCAAGGTCAATTTGGCCTTTTAAATGTTTTAGAAAAAAAATAAATTAAAATGAAAATACATTTAAATATACAATTTTTTTTTTACATTATCTATTTTATTTTTCATGTATGTTATAAAATTTACATTTAAAATCAGTCTCCCGTACCCTGAAATTTTCAGTATTTCATTTCTCGTCCCTGTTCCCGTTTAGTCCTACTGCAACATGGATCAGAACAAGACAACAAAAAACTTGGATATAAAATTATTTGGTTCCAGTAGTGAAAATTATGAGCAACATCTGTTTATCACCAAATTTCTACACTTTGATCTCCAAACAGACTATCAATTTCCAAACGATTAGGTGAGAACTCATTCACCCATAGCATCCCTACAAATCTTAAATCAAAACAAACTACGGAGTACGAGTGAGAATAATCACGAATCACCCAAGGAAAGTTCATCATTCATCAAGCATAAATAATCTCTCCCCCATCTACATGAACAACCTTTTAACTATCCTGATGCCAATACAGACTAATTTTGACTAACAAAATCCTGAACAGAAACCGATACACCTACCAATGATGAAACCTACAAAGAGAAGAAAGGGAGAAAATTACATACGCATCCCATCCCTCACTTCTTCTTTTCTGCGGTGGTTGAAGCTTTTCGTCGTCGTCGTCGTCATCTTCCTCATCCTCATTATCATCGTCATCGTCGTCTCATCGTCGTCGCTGTCGTCTCATCATCGTCGTCGCTGCCCTCATTCCATTGGCTGCTCATCCTCTGATCTCCTCATCATCATCACTCCCCTCTTCTCCTGAAAAGTCTTCATCATCTGTCATCATCGCCATCATCACCACCATTCATCATCATCCTCATCATCGTTTTCTGAATCACTAGTATCCTTGGCCTCACCTTCGCTTCTGCTTTCATACACTTTGGACAGAAAAATCCTGCCAACAAGGTTATGATACAGTCAACTTATATATCCCCATATAGTCAATCCAACAAAGAGTAAGTGAAAATATGTGAGTATCAGCAATTACCACTTATTCTTGGTAATCTCATTTTCTGCAAGATCTTCGGCAGTCTGTAAAATTCAAGTAAAATAGAARAGAAAAACAATTAGAGCAATGTCCTGTTTTGTGTAGTGAACACAACTTCTATTCCTCACAACAATAATTCAGCGTTTACAGCAATCCCAAAGCAAAATAGAAATTTCCTAGCAGCAGTTTGGCCATAAAACATGACTAAATTCATTTTATTTTTTTATAAAAAAAACTCTGCTTTGATAAATATATCATAGTGCAATGCTCCATTTTGCCATTGTAGATTTAAAATTCCGGCTCACTAAAAAAACAAGTAATATGATGTGTTTTAATATGAGTAAACAATCACCAAATAGTTTTTAACTCTATATTTGGATAATAATTGTCAATYGAATATGATGAAAAGAAAAGAGAATCAGATACTGAACATTACATATTCAACCCATATGATTTAAGTATTGAGAGATTTTCGACAATATATGTCAACTTGTTATTTTGGAAGGGGAAGGAAAATAGATCTTCCTGACTATATTGTCCGGAATCTCCCAATATCAAGACATTATAAACGTAGTTGGATTGAAGAAAGGGGGAGAAACTTATCCGTTGTTTAAAATATAAATTCAAAAAACAAAGAAGAAGAAACTATCTAAGCATAGATCCTCCAACTACRCTCTCTAATGTAGAAGTACCGGAAGACCAACAACAACAACAACAACAGTAAACATGATTGAAGATTATGCTTCTTCATTCACAATAATCCAATCTAAATCAAGTAAACAACAATTTGTCTTATAAAAAAAACACAAAGATCACCACAAAAGTTAAACCTCATCCGTATTCAAAATGGGACCACAACAAAAATAATTAGGAAGAAGGCCTCTTCTAATCTTCTAAGTACATTCTAAACAACCAACAAGTTTCAACACACTTCAATCAATGACCACAAAAGAAGAAAAGTATATTAGAAAGTTCTGAGTTTTCGAATTCCAACACAGCCTCCAAATTATCTCAAGGCATTATAAACATCACATTGTCAGTCCTAGATTTCCCGTTATTCYGTTGCCTACTTAACTTCAGCCAACATTGGCCATATGACTTATGAGGTTTCAACATAACAAATCCGGTCCTTAAACTTCAACCTGTGTTGAAGATTTCCCTTCATTCCCATTGGCCAACATTAGCAATATGACTTGTGAGGTTTCAATATAACAACCCCGTCCTTAAACTTCAACCTATGTGTCGAAGATTTCCCGTCATTCCATCGGCCAACATTAGCAATATGACTTGTGAGGTTTCAATATAACAAACCCTGTCCTATAATTTCCAACTGTGTGTTGCCCATTTATACAGCACAAAAAGGAAGCAATGGGCAGGTTTCATTGTTTTTCTACTCCTAAATCTACTCTGACAATCTACAAATTTGCTACAATAAAAGAATACTTCATCATTAGAGAAAATTAGCCATTAAACCTAATTATATCAGCATAATTGCCAAGTAATAACATTATTAATTGCCCAAATAAACAAATAGCAGAAATGGGAAAATAAGAAGCAACCAATTGCAGAAATAACATTTAGAGATCAAACAACTGAAATTAACTTCATAAACCTAACAAGCTTCAAACTTGTTCATCAAAAATCCAATTACAAGATACAAAATATGAAACAAATCCACAATGTCCTCAATTAACAACAATCAAGCAACTCTGAAATTTCGATGCACCCAAGAAAAAATAAACTCAAGTAAACAAAAATAACACCCAAATTATTAAATAACTTGGAGAGTAAAGAAAAATACCAAGCAAAGGAGGAGAATTCTCTGGAAGAAAGCAACCATTTGAAGACTGAGAAAAAAAGCTTCACCTTTAGAAACCCAGTAAGAGGAGACATAAGACTCGATTGAGAGAAGTGGTATTACTGAGCAATTGAGTCTCCATGTTAGTCTACGTTAAGACTAAAGTGAGAGAGCAGAAGAGAAGAAAGAAAAAGAGAAATGGTCAATGACAAAGAAAGTGAAGATCTGAATGTCAATTGGGGGTTTTTAGGGTTTTAGGATTCCCTCAGTTCTGGCCGGGTTGACTAAACTACAGGATTGGCTGGTGTTTGGTTGCTTCTATTTTAGATTCTCTTCCTCTTTCCTTGCTACTAGGGAACAGGTAACTCTACCGGATACGGAACAAAACGGATTTGAATAGGTATCCTAAAGATGGTATGGATTCGGTATTAATTTTAGGGATATTGCGTGGATTAGGCTCCGTTTGTTTTGAAGGAAAACAATTTCTTGGAAAATCATTTTTAAGGAAAACAATTTTCATGGAAATCATTTTCTAGGGAAAAAGTTTTCCTTTGTTTGTTGTGATTAGAGGAAAACTCATGAAGGAAATGAAAAATGTAATAGAAATGAAGGAAGAGTGGGGGAATGAATAAGGGGAGATATACAAGAAGTGTGGGAGGAAATGTGGCATTCCTTCTCTACAAAAGGAAAATGATTTTCCTTTTCCAAAATGACATTTTCTCCTTTGAGGAAAAATGATTTTCCACCTCTTTCCAAACAAACAAAGGAAAACTAAAAGAGGGAGGGAAATCATTTTCCGCGGAAAATGTTTCCGTCAAAACAACGGAGCCTAAATCTAAAACAGAAACGTGACTTCAATAACTCGTATTACCTTCTTTAAATAGAATAGATTTGATTTGCGGTGATTTATCCGAAAAAATATTTAGTGTTGAGTTTTTTAAATAAGTTCGTTTATACTCTGCTATGTATTGATTAATTGGTTTTTATGTACGGTAGTAAAATAAGATGTTTGACGATGAATCATAAAAGGTAATTATTTATCCTTACTAACCCCTTAAATGATGTAGAAATACTTGCTTGTAACGTTTTTAATTATTTTTGTAACCGGTAAGCTTTACAAATCTATTTAATTCATTTTTAGTAACAAAAAGGGGAATTAATTACTCCTAGTACTCCGTATAATTTTCCTTTTTGAGGGAAATTTTTTTTTGACTAAAAAACTCGCAATTCAAAAAAAATATTTAATAATCTTACCTTCGGATCCTTTCAAACCCAAATTTTTTTCAATAAAAATTGAAAAAACACATTTCCTTCCACTTTCTTCTTTCTCTACCAAACAAGTTATTAGTGATATCACATTAAAATTACTGAAGGATGAATTTTTCATAAATAAGACATATGACATCTACATCGGATATGTATACATGAATCAAGAAATATAAAATATGGAAACAAAAATTTCATATCAATACATAAATAAAATCATACTCGAGCACAATTCCTGAAAGATTGAATTAATAATGAAATCCTCTTTAACTTCGATGTTTGTGCACCTTTACACGCAGAGATCTTCATAACTTGTGCTATAGTTGTCATGAATAGAGAATTTGTACCAATAATTATTCCTTCTTGAACCATCGTCATATTCCCCATTTCTTCAAACCTAAAAAAAAAAAACAATACTACAAAACTGCCCTAGAAGCCGTGCAAATAAAAACCTCTAAAAGAGGATTTATAACTCCTCACTTATTGGACTCAAATTCTACTAAAACTTACATAAACAATAAACTAATATGGAGATTTGAGGCTAACATGAAATTTTTTCATCCATGACAGCCCCAAACTTTTGATGTTTTGGGTTAATTTTGGAGAGTGGTGGCTAGGGTTTAGAGAGAGAGTTTATGAGATGGTTTCCACTGGTGAAACGTTTTTATTAGAACCAAAAAAGGGAACAATATGTAAGGTTGATTTTCTGTTAATTTGTTGATCATATGATCATTTTATTTATTTATATTTTAGGAGTATTTCCAACTTCAATAGATGTACTCTTGACAAGAAGATGACCTTTTGAAAAAATTACTATGCCATCCTCGTTAGATAAAAGATTAAAGCAATCCAAATGAATTCGTACACCTTTGGACTATGGTTAATTGCTAAACCGACAGTAACATGCTAAGAGTAATGGATTAGATGGCCTTCAAAACAAAGATGAAGAACCAATGTACATCAATTATGGTCTTTATTACTGTAAAAACATCAAAAATGTCTTTAACCACAACAATTATTTTCCCGACATATGAACTGCAATGAACTCAAATATTTGATGTCACAGACTTACGGTATCCTAATGAATCACTAAATAATTTTATTTTATATTCGTCTAAACCATACAACATTATAATTTATAATAAACAAGCTTTGAATCCCTTTTCAAGTTCCTGTCCATCCAAGTTCTTTCCAATGAATACTAATTTATTGACCCTTTGCTCATTTGCTCCCCATGGCCGATCGGGTGAACCTTGGAATATGTCATGGACTCCCTGTGCAAAGAAAGAAGTCGGTCTCAAGCTTCGCAGAAGTTGGAACATCAAAACATGAATATTGGTGCTTACAAACAAAGTTGAATTGACATCATAATCAACTATACAGTGCCAACATTGCATGAATCATATGTAATGAGSCTATATTAGGTCCATCACTAAAGTATTAAATAGCATCGAGAAGCCAAATCTAGATTCTAGAACACGTTGCTACCAAGTGAATACATCTTCCAAAGCAGAAACATTAAGTCATCTCAAGTTGACAAAAACACATTTCAATTTTAACGGCCACGTTTTGAATATGTAGATGTTGCAGTCACTCCAATTTTATCGTGGTCAAAAAAATACAGATAGCTGAAAGGTATGGCTGATTGATTGTACTGTTTTATTCAGTTACATGTTCGTTCAGATGCATGTGTTTGATTGAACTACCAAAACCTGATGATTTGATCAACAATAATGCTTAATTGACACAAATTTACACATTCCCCCACAAAACTAGGAATTACACGTGTTGGGTGAGAAAAGCCACATGAGTTACAACTTACACGCTAGAACTCGGCACCATTTGTTTTGATGAAACCTTTTTCATGGAAAAACAATTTTTCCCATGTTGGTTTCGTTATAGAAAAAATTACGGAGAAAACAGAAAGTGGGAGTAAAAAGGAGAGAAAGGATAGGTGGAAAGGCAAAAGAAAAGTGTGGAGTAAGGAAGAATATGTGCGTGCCTTCTGAAAATAAAATAGTTTTTCTCTTCTAAATCTCTAATGAGCAACAATCTGCCTTTGAGAAAATCGTTTTCCACACTGTAACAAAACAAGAAAAGAAAAATATGTATTTCATACTCTAAAACTAACAGGGCCTTAATGTGTAAAATAGACGAAGCCTACATATTTCATACTCCCACTTTCCTTTAATAAATCTCTTTGGGATGTCCCA
>SNQN01009100.1:940-24561 GCA_008642245.1 Bassia scoparia | reverse complement strand
ATGAGATGTGCATCGTAATTCTGATCGGTTTGATATATTAATGGACCTCCATCAGACACCCGTAGAGAAAGTTACGGACAAAAACCGTAACTTGCAAATCAATTGTTATTTTGAGGAACTAAATAGGTTAGGGACGACAATCATGGATCCGTCCCTAATTTAGGGACGGAAAAATAAAATTTGTGTCCTAATTTAGGGACAGAAAATTAAAATCGTCCCTAAATTAGGGACAGATTTGGGATTTCTGTCTACTAAATTTCCTCTATTTTTGCAATTGGAGCTCAACCTAACAAACACAATACAATTAGGGACGGATTTTGGAATCAAAATCTGTCCCTTATTAGGGACAGATTACAAATTCGTCCTTAAATTAGGGACGGATTCATACCCATCCTCTAATTTTTCGTCGTTATACGAGCTTTTTTTTTGGTAGTTAAGTAACAAAGTAGAAGTAATAGAATCAACATCACGAATTGACATCTGATACAATGGCGAGAGTCGCCGAATTGCCCCCAAAAGAAAACAAAGTGCGACTCATCCACGTTAATATATTCTATTTTTGTATTTTATATTGGGAGCCTAATACTAACATCATCGGCTTTTAGCTTTTGGGTCTTTTCCTATCTCAATTATACACATAATATAGGGCGAGGCAGAATCGACAGTAACAGACTTAGCAGTGGCAAACAAGAGCCATAGGGCGCTGGTTTTTGCTCATGAGTCGATGGGTCCACTTTGAGAGGTCGTATCTTGAGTTGTAGACATTGATATGAGGCGTGTGACCTACTGTTGCGAAACTCTTTAATTGAATATTATTTCCAATGCATATTGAAAACGCATCAATCCGATAAGTATATGCTTGAGATATGACCAAAATAGTGAACATTGGTCACACTGAAATTCCGAAACAATGATATTTCTTCAATTTTAACTCAAACTCACCCCAATATAAGCTATGTAATGGTCCTCATGAATGCTAAATGGACTTCGTATGATGTGTGTTAATCCTTGAGTAAAACATCCATATCATCAGACTCCCTTTGATAATCATACCAATTTGCACAATCTTGCTTCCCAATAATCCTGAAAATTAAGCCAAATCCTACAAAAATAACACAACATATCCACGAAAAGTAATATTCGAAATATATAACAAATAAAGCTCAATACAATTAAATTAGAGAAAAATCTGACAAATATCAATTAAATATAACATGTAAATGTGTATTTAATCGACTTATTATATATATTGTACTAGTAATAGATTAGTACTTAGAAAACTCCGTACTCAGGAAAAGTACTTGTTGAACCCTAAGTTGATGAGTAGCAAACAAACCAAGAGCAAACTCATGTGTGTAATTTCACGCAAATGCAAATTTTCACGCAAATGTTCATCTCTAACTGCAATGTTCGTGACTAACATATAAATGTTCATCTTCCAATTTCGAATTTCCACGCAATATTAATCTCCAAAATGTAGATGTTCATGGTTTTGAAAACTATATTATTCACTATGGTCCTAGACTCCTAGATACATAGAAGACCAAAATTTTGGACAATATAGTCATATTAGTCAACGTATGTCTATAATATTGGCCCATTTGCCGGTGCCCATAATCATATCATTGTATATATTCTAAGCCCAAAGCAACGGAATGGCATCTCGAAAGTCAACCCAGTTTTCCTATAGGAGACCATTGTACATTTACAATTGTACTGCCACGACTGTATTCTACGGAGTATAAAAATTAACACTTACATCCTCGATACAATTAATGTTAATTTTACATTTCACTTTTAGATAGCGTATCTGATACTAAAAAATGTAATGTTTTCCTTTGAATTACTCGTGTGACAGCGGTTAATTAATCACGTGTCAAATCTTTTTGTCCAATCATTAAATGGGTCATCAAATGAAGAGAATACAGTTGCAATTTGTGCAAAGTTAGATTTAGAGACCAGGATGATAAGAGACAAAGTATAATGCCAAAATTGCATGCTGGCCGTGAAATTTGCATGCAAAAAATGTGAGGCATTAATTAGGCCACCAAGTTGCTACGATGTTGACTTCATCTTGTTGTATTTGGAGTTTAAACTGAGAGCTCACGCAAACATGCAGCATATGCCAGTAAATGCCACGGGCATGAGTGCACTTGACCAAACGACCATTTTCTGATCCAAGAACTAAATTCAATTCAATGTCATTCTATAATTTTTAATTTGGGATGTTTTAATCCAGATGTTAATTTCTTTCCATTTTGAGAAACGGTCAGTTCAGCTTAAAAATGGCTTAATTTATATTTTATTAACTTTATCAAATATTTTGTACATGATTAATGAACTGAATTGTATCACGTATTCTCCAACCCCAAGGGGGATTGGGATTGATCTTCATGTCCAAGAAAGGCCTCTAGAGGGTCCAAATGTGGAAAACAAAAAATACGAAGTTTAGGGACGAATTTTTGAAAATCCGTCCCTAAACTCCCCACTCCTTTTGCCATTAAACATCGTCTAAGGAAAATCGTAAATTTAACAACGAATTTAGAGTCCGTCCCTAAATTAAAATCCGTCCCAGATATTTACAAATTTTGACTATTAAAGATTTAAAGTACGCAAGTTGGTCATTGYAGTAGTTGGTTGYGGCTTTGGTTGGCAACTTTGAGGTTARGAGTTTGATTCCTCTGAAGTGCTGCATGAGTTMCTATTAATAGTTGATTTGTAAGTGATTAAGAGATGATTAAGAGGTGATTAATAGTAATCACCCCAACTTTTTAATTTAGGGACGAATTTCCATTTCCGTCCCTAAATTTAGGGACGGATTTGTAATTTTAGGGACGGATTAACATTCCGTCCCAAATTCCAAGTTCGTCGCTTATTTCACTTAGCGACGAAGGTTTTAGGGACGGACAGAATCCGTCCCTAAATACGTTGCTAAATCATATTAGCGACGAATTTCGCCAATTTAGCGACGGATTCGGTCCGTCCCTAAAACGAGTTTTTTTTGTAGTACTMTAATTTGATTATTTATTTTAGTTTCTTCATTTMTTTTATGTTTATTATTTTGTTTTATTTGTTAGTTTTACCTTCTAATGTTTGAGTCATGCAATTATCTAGGATTTAGGTTGAACCCGAATTTGAATTATATGTTATGATTTAATCCCAAATCCCGAAATTCAATTAGTTGATTGTTCATCTTTTCTAYGGTTGGTATTCTTATCAATATTTGACTAGAACTAGTATTTATTGAATGTGATAGGTTCGTGACGAAAGTTGGCTCTTAATTGATTTTAAAACCCTAGACAAAAGTAGGAAAAATCATCACGAAAGTTGTTGATCGGACTTGCTAGGATTTTAGGATGCTATTCTTAATGTATATAATACGTATGACTCCATGAAAATAGGTACGTTTGCATAGTTAGGGAAGCCATTGATTGATCGAAAAAAATCTTTGGTGCTAATACAGGGRGCATATATCTTGTTGAATATTTTCTGATTGATTTGGGGTAAGATTAATGATTACATATGTTTATATTAGCGGGATCCTTAATCCTAGATATTTTAGTTCTTTAACTTTCTGTAGATCCTATTAGTTCTCAATTCTCCTTTCAGTCTGTTTTACTCGACTAATTGTAGTTCACAACGATCAATAATTAATTGAACATTCTCTGTGGGATCGACCCCGATAATGTGTGTGTTTTGTATAGTTATTTTACCTTTTCCCCATGACATTTTTCTAGCAATTTCTCGCTTTTTTTGCTCTATTTTCCATTGGATTTTATGCTTGGTTGGAGTGTTTGTTTCCTATTTATTTTGTAGGAACAATGGAGCTCTAAAATTACGTACTTGAGAACGATCTGTAGGGAGCGAAAGGTCACTTTGGAACTAGGTATAGTAGGTGAGCTGTACCGAAAAGCAGTCAACGTACAAAAAAATAGAGGCATTGTTGTACGTGCTGACCGGTCGTCCACACCTGGGTGGCGTTCCAGAATACCCGAGATCGGGTTTGCATTGATGACTTGGAAGTTTTTGCGATGGTGTTTGCTCATTGAGAAAAAAAGTTGCTACACACACCCGAGTGCGGTTTCCACATACCAGGACCGGAGTGAGACATTAACGTCGATTTGCGCAGATGCGAAACCAAAGATCGAGATACACCGAGAGTGCTGTGTTTACCAGCCATAACTCCTGAGTCGAGGTCTCATCATTGAGTAAAACTGAAAGTAGCTGCGTACCCGGCTGGTGTCACCTCTTTTACTGGAGTATTTTCAAGTTTGCTTTTGTGTATGACCTGCGACCCAGATCGAATTTCCACATACTCGATCGGGTTCTAGTCTAATTTTAGCTCACTTTTCATTTTCCCTCGTGTTTGTGCGATGGGTTTTATGAGCTTTTGGGATTTTGTTAGACACTTTTACACTCCTTTCAAGCATTTAGAAGAGAAGTTAGGGTTCTTGTTCATGTACTTTTGGAGAATTGTTAATCTCAACTCTTTAATCTTTGCAATTTCAATCATATTGAAGGTATTAATCTCAAATCTAATTTCTTGTTCTTGTTTATTATTGTTAGTCTTTGAATGTTAGTTTCTCCATTGAAATTGAAGTTGAGTTTTCATGAATTCCATTTTTGATTTTGTTGTTAATTTCGATATGCATAGTGAGTAGTTTACTTCTAGGGCTTTGGTGAAACTATGCAAAGGTCATGATTCGTGTTTGATTTTTAGGATTAAAACTTGGTTGTTTTGGCAATTCGATTGATGGGTTTTTGGATTTGATTGATGTTTGGCCAATTTGCAAGTATTATTATATTCAATTTCTATAAGCGAGAGTACGAGTTATGATGAAGGTTTTCCATCTTGAACTGTTAAACGATAATCGCGATAGCTACTTTTGTTGTTTAATTGTGAATTCGATTACGAGAGAACTTATTCCTTTGTTTTTATATAAATTCATTCCTATCCCAATTGTTGTTCTTGAATCTGATCGATGCATAGTGATCCTCTTTGCCCTAGGTTTTTAATTGATTGAACTTTCGTCGCTTGTTTTGTTTTACAATTAGTCGTTCAAAAACTCCAAACTTTTAACTGTTGTGATAGTGAACTTGGTTCAATTTGTGACATTATTTGTCCTTCCACAGTGGTTCGACCCTACTTGCCCGACTATACTAGTTAGGGGAATTAGGAATTATTTTTGGTAGTAAAACGACCTATCACCCGACTTGCCCTACTACATAGTTAGGAGGATTAGTTAGGTAAAATAATATTTTTGTTAGGTGCGTGACATGCCTTCAATATAAAAGGGATTTATTTTGACATATGACACCTCCTCATCTATTAAGCTTACTTAATTTTTATAAAAAATCGACATGTGTCATTTTTTTGTAATTATATTTATTCTTTCATTTCATGTTTATGCGAACTGATGAACTTCTCTTATCTTTTTATTTACTTTGTGCACTTTTGTCTTTTCATCTTCAACCATTTCATTTACCTTGTTAGCTTCGAAGTGTTATATTTATATGTCATCTTCATTTCGTGTGAAATCTCGTACGGAGTACATACAACAAGTTACCTTCCGAGTTTGTTTTCCTAAATGTTAGTTTGTCCTATTTAATTTTTTTTTATTTTTAACTTCAATTTTATCCACTTTTTTTTAATAGATAAAATGAACCATATTTATTATTTTTCATCATCAATTAAATACAAACTTAATCACTATCTAGATTACTCTCAAAATTAATTTTCATACACTTATTAGTTTTTCCCATTACTAGTGTTCCCGGCGCGCACACTTGCGCCGTGGTCACTCTAATTTATGCCCACAATATAAGTGAATATGTTGTCAATAATACAAGTCAATATATTTTTCATTTTATGATATTGCAATGATATTAGAATATCACGTGAAATTCAACCAAGAAATTCTTTAACTGTATAATTTGACAGTTTCTAAAATCCCAGTATTATAGTTGATTAAACTCTACATTTTTTGAAGAAAATAAAGATCAAACACAGCAATAAACCAAATGATTTGCATTCATTAGAAATAGATAAGCAAATTTTAGAATAATCTTCATGAACACATCGCCTCGTTCTAATGATTCAGAAAACTGAATAATATTCCACTACAAAACACTAAATACTCCCCTAAATTTACAAGTTACCCATGACTTCATAAAAAACACCTACTTCCAAAATCCTCTAGCTGTCAGTCCAACCTTATTAAGCATCATCATCACAGAGCTCCCCGGCTTGATGATCTTCCAATTCCTATAAGAAAATACAAGTGGAAACATCAATCTTATGACAGCATTCTGACAGAAATTCCTGTCAAATTTACAAAGTTCACAACCACACATCAATGATATCATATTTTAAGTACAATAACTAAGAATTTATCAATATTAATACATATTACAATTAGAAGTTGATTTTGGCTACAATTGGACACGATTGGAGGCCGTTGTTTTCTTTCTCTCAGTGGCCTTCACAGCATAAATACTACGAGTATCTGCTACGGAGTATTATGTTTCAGATTTAATTTTAGTTTAAATAGATCTTTTTCCATCTTTCTTTGGCCAAGGAAATGTGCTTAAAGTATTCTACCACAGAATTTTACCACTTCGATTCTTTGATTGAATGTGATGTGTTCCTATTAGTTAGTGTAGTTTGTGTAATTTGCTTCTTGGTCATTTTCATAGTATTTATGCTGTGAGAATGGATTTGTGCAATTGTGCTTGTGGCATTGACTTGTAGAAGTATAAAGCAAAGTTGATTACTTAATTATTGTGGCATTATATAGATAGTAGTTGTAGAGATGCATTGTATTGTTTACATGGGTTGTGTATGTGGGGGGGGGGGGGAAGGTGGGGAATAGACTCAGTTTCTTTGAACCACAAGCCCTTCTTGAAGTTCAGCTGAATATCAATTTCTTGGATTACTCCATTGGTCTAACACTCATTTTGTGCAACTTTCATTTGGCTAGGCAATTAAAAAAACTCTAATTTCCGTCAAAAAATCTATTAACAATATTAACTAATAACACAAAGCCAGGCAAAATTTGCGGATAATTAAGACAAGTTACTTAAGGAAACAATAAGATATTCTATAAAAGAAAACAGAGGCTGCATATACCACCACTTGCAAGCCTATCATCTGACCCTAAAATGTTTTCTTTGCTACTTCTGCTGCTAGAGGAGATGCACCAAGTGCCATGCCAGTGCTAAGAACTTCCCCAAGAGAACTAACAGGAACACAAACAACAGGCTGGCTTGATATGCTMCCCCGACRAATTCCCCGAGTAAGTGTTGTAGGGTTTGTGAGAGCTGGTGATGATCTACGTGCAGGGAAGTTAGTTGAATCCTCTTCTTTAGCAGGACTTGGGAGATTCAGAGGAAAAGGAATAGCACCTTCCAGAATGCCTCGACCAYCATTTATACCACTAACAGCTGAAGCACTTGGAACAGGTGATAGATGCCTCGACCAGTGGCCTACATTGATGATCACTGATTAACACAAAGATGCTACTCTTCTTTAGATTGAATTTATAAGTCTGCTACTCATAGTGCCTAATACGAATCAATATTAGAGGAATTTCAACAAGGATGACAGATTAGTGAGATTCTGCTTTCTCTAAGGTCTCCCCATACTTATCATTGTTATTACAGCTTGAACTTGTGCAAACAAGAACTTTCCTAATCCAAAAGCTCTAAGCTAAATTCATAATGGAAAACTATTTCAACAAACATGCAAAGCAAACACAAACAAGTAACAACATTTATCATAGTTCCAACTTCAATAAGTCAGTAATATAACGAATTTTCCATTAGATGAAGAACTTAGGTTAAACAATCAAAACTTTGCATTTTCAAGTACAGTGAAATACTATAAAAACAAAAGAAAAAAATTGGCTTGATAACAAACCTGATCTTCTGATAATTTGACAGGATTTGAAGACATTGAACCTGAGCTTTTAGTTTCACCACCAATCTTCTCGGATGAACTTCACTCTCAAGATTACTCATCATAAACTTCTTTTAATTGAACTCCAAAATTCTAACCCCAATCAAATCACAACCCTGAACCAAAAAAATATGAAAATCTATTCATCCCCAAGACAAAAAATGAAAAGAATGCAGTCTATATATAAAAGGAAAAATTATACAAATAAATAAATAAATAATAGCCAATAAACCCAGAAAAACTTTTACAAATAAATACTTGGGGATTTATACTCATTTACAAATAAATCCCCAATTTGTACTCATTTAGTGTTTGTATTTTCTYTAATAAATATTGGCTATTATATAAATAAATAAATAATAGCCAATAAATACTTTGACACTCAATCTCTCATGCTTACTAATGCACTACACTAACCATTTATTACACAAAAGAAGTTGACATTTTGATAAGACACGAGTGATTCCCAAAGAGAACTTAGTTTAAAACAACTAATTTGCAAGTTGCAAGCTCAAAATCATCAAAAACTTAAAAAAGAGCATTACTCACCCAATTTTCGTGTTTTATCAACAAGCACTCTTGGATACCGCATCAATCGATCAAGCTTAGCATTAGAATACTCCTAAAGATCACTGGCTTCCTGTCTCAAGACTGCATAATCTTCTCTTGCAAACTGCCAGCATAAGTATTGATTGAATACACACAACAACTCATACAGATCGAGACATTATAATACGGACTACARCACTGCAAGTCTGAATTTACCAATATAATATTTCTRACAAATTTTATCCTATCATCTGAAGCAAAAATACAATTATCATGGTGAAAAGCAATTTACATGACTTGATCTTCACTCCATAGAATGTTGTATCATTTGAAGGGTCGAACCACAGCGTGTATCGCTCTTCTCTCCCTACATTTGTACTACCATTTCCATAAACATTCGTTTGAACCCTCCATTCCTTGCCTCGAATATTCCCTAAGAACTCGACATCGAGCTCGTCATGATTATGTGCATATGTATCGCCATTAAACATCTGTAATTGAACATTAAAACTTGAAAATTCATCTTTCCACCATATGCAGTCTAGAGGGTATTCACATAAAACAGTGACAACAACATCCCACATGAAAATTTCAGCTAAATATACATCTGCAAGTCTAGAAACATCAATTTTGGAAAGCAAGTGTTCTGTTTCTAAAGAAATATGTCTTCAACTTCATTACATTTACTAACCAAACAAGATTAAGCTTCATATTTTTCATAAATATTAGTATCTATTCCAAACTATGAGCTAATTAATTGAATGATTATTAAACAAGCTAATGCATAACATTGAAATTAACAAACAAGACTCCCCCTTTATTCAATACTCACTGTTACCATAATCAGCTCTGAACACTCATCAATAAAACAAATATTTAACATGCAAACATTAAATTTCTACTCCAATAATTTGCAGTTTAAGCAAGCATAAGAGTCTGTAATCAATAAATTAAACCCTCTTTCCGGGCTAATTTTCATACAGTATAACTGATTAATCAACTTCAAAAACCAAGAAATCAGGGGAATAAATTCATGCAGTATATTAAATTAATAAACTAACAATTAATTAAATTATTAAAAGAATTGTATGATGAGCTTACATAGAAAGCAATGACAACACTAGCAGTATAAACAGCAGGCATTTTCATGGAAGCACTAAAAAACCATGTAAGTAAAGCACAAATTAGCAAACTTTAACCACAAAAATTATGTAAAAATTCAAACTTTGGTTAAAAAAAAAAGAATCAAACCCAGAAAAGAGAGAGCTAATTAGAGTAACATGCCTGTTCTTTCATCAAGAGAAAGATGAACAGATTTTCCATCTCTCAAAACCATCAAGTTATTATCGCCAAAATGATGAGTATACCCTTCATCAAATGATATTATAGGAAGCTATTAATACTACTACTACTCTCAGTCTCAGAATGAGCAGCAATAATTCCATTATAAACACAAAATACCCAAAAAACATTAAAATTGAAACCACCTAGAAAATCAAACAAATCAAAACCCTAAAATGGCCAAAAATCATAGCACCTCCTTCAAATCGAACTAGAATTGAACCCACAAGAAAAATTCGAACAAAAAACAACCAAACACAATTAAAATTCGAAACCCCATCAAAAACCGCTATTCATACCCTATAATTCGAAACAAAAGACCCAAACACCATTAAATTTCGAAAACCCTAAAAAAAACCCAAATTCGAACCCTATTCAACAATCATACCCAATAACAACTTACAATCTGATTGGTCGCTGCACATTCGACGATGGCAAAACCTTGTTCATCTCGACCTGAAAGTGACTTTTGGGCATTGTGTCGCATGCGGCGACAATACAACACAACTCCTCCCCAAAAGCTTACCCTCACCGCAAAAAAATGGCGATGAGCAAAAACGGCGAAGAAAAATGGCGTCAATAAGGGGGCAATTGGACGGAAGACAGAAGACGAGAAAGAGATTGCAACAACTTTGAAAATGGGAAACGAGTGAAAGAGAAAGAGATTGCAGCAACTGTGAAAATGGTTGTATGTGTGGAAATGGGTAAATTGGAGGATGACATGGCTGGGTTTGCTGGAAATAAGGGGCAAAATCGCATAACACTGTCATGATGAACAATGTTTTTGGGGTTTTGGCTTTTTAGATAGTAAGATATTATATAGAAAGTCAATAACTCTCTTTTCAAGTAAGAATCTTACGATTATATTAACCCCTTCTGCAGAGTCATTTTCTTAAACTTTTTTCCGATTTCAAACTAGACAAGCAAAAAGGAATGAAGAGAGTAAAAAGATTATAAGTAACTCGAATTTGATTCAACCTTTGTTACTTTTTTAGTATCAGATTGTGCAACTTTTCATTTTATGTGTTTTAAAAAATAAGTCATCGATTATGAGCGATAATTTTTGATTTTATTTTTTAATTTTAAAAATAGCTTTATCAACTAGTATATGCCCGTGCGATGCACGGCTTGTAAAACTACTTTTAACTACTTTGAGATTACCAAGTAAAAAATCTAATAATTGGGGTGGGTAAAAAATTATAGATATATTGGAGTAATAAAAGTGTATAGATCAAAGGTGTTCCTTGTACTTTTAGTCTGAATATAAAAAATTAACAACTTTCTAAATGGAATAAAATAGAGGGAGTACTAATTATAAATTAGAACTCACATAAAAATATTAAACATAATTAAATAATTACATGTATGATAAAGTTAAATATCGTACAATCCGTATATGATCAAGTTGGACTTATAGTAAGAATGACCAAATACAATTTATTAAAACATTTTAGACTGACCATAATGTGACCTGATAACCAAATTAAGCTTGCAAGCTTAACTTTTTACTACTTTTAGGATTACTAAGTAAAATAATCTAATAGTTGAAGTGGGGTAAAAAATTATAGATATATTGGAGTAATAGAAGCTAAGTGTAAATAGATCAGAAAGAAGTGTGTTTTATGATTTTAGTACCTTATTATAAATAAATTAAAACTTTTCTAAAATGAAATAAAAAGAGGGAGCACTAATTATAAATTAAGAACTCGCATAAAGATATTAAACATAATTAAATAATTACTTGTATGATACAATTAAATATCATACAATCCGTACCTGACCAAGTTAGACTGATATAATATATAATATACTCCGTACTAAGAATGACCAAAATTTATTAAAAATGTCCTTAATGTGACTTGATAACCAAATTAACCTTGCACTGCAGGTTACCCTTGCAACAATATGTCTTTTTTATTTATACGTGTAATTTAAAAAGTCTTTAACATCTTCATTACAATCTTACATGTTACTTTAAGAAAATCCCTCCACTCTTTTTTTACCAGATATATAATAATTTCTAAAAGATATTGCAATTTAATGATCACTAAAAATACAATATCAACTTTCAATTTAAAAAAATATAATTAACCAAACCCTCATCTATTCTACTCGTAAGCAAAATTATTAAAGTGAATATAGCCAATATTAGTGTACAGTGAATATAGCTTATCATATCTAAAAAAATATTATTATCATATCATAGCATAAAAAAAAATTTCTAAAAAATAAAATAAAATAAATTAAAAAACATATATATTGTAGTGCGCATATTTGACTATAATACTACCTATTAAACATATCAATATTATAGTGTATCAACAATAAAATATAAAATAAAAAACACCTTAAAAGAAATGAAAACAACCTTACAATAAAAAGACAAAACTAACAAACTAACATACATGTGAATGAAGATGAAAAGAAGACAATTTAAATTAAAAGATGGGTGAGAGTTTACGATAAAGAAAATAATCTCATACTTAAATAATAATAATAATAATAATAATTATTATTATTATTATTATTATTATTATCTCTATTATATAAGCCAAGGGGGAGCAATGGTGTCCCTATTAAAAAGACGTAAATACCCTTAATGATGTAAAAGACTTTAATTGCCCTTAATTAAAAAATATAATTTCTCTTTATTTTTTGTACTAAATAAAAAAGAAAATTAATTAATTGTGTAAATACATTTAATAAATACATTAATTACATTGACTAATTATTTCCATTGAATCAACTTAACATGCAAATTATTTTGAAAAAAGTTTAATTAATTAGTAATTCAAATATAAATACATTAATACACATATACTATTTTTTTTCTACATGAATCAGTTAATCATTGCATGCAAATTATTTTGAAAATCATATTGAATTAAATATCTATAATTTATTATGTATTTCAATAATACTATTTGTATGTCAATGTAATTAATCATTAATCTCTTTGTCGGAAGATTCAATTGAAGGAAAAAAATTGCATCGAAAATTTGAAAATCATAATAACTCACCGCCATTGTTAATTTGAAACTATACCCAATTACATGATTTTTTTTTCTAAATTACATATTTGCTTAATTTTAATTTTAAAACTGACCACACGCATCGCGTGCTATAGTAGTTACAACTAACCTATGGATATAAATTGATTCCCCCATAACGTAAAAACTTTTTAAAAAATAATGCAAGCACGCATCGCGTGCATCAAATACTAGTTATTATATGATATGAATAATAAGGTATAATATCCTCGTAAAAGAAGCATATGTGAGTGAAACGATGAAAAACGAACACTATTTAAATGAAAGAAGATGAGTTTTTACGTAAGGAAATAATCTCATACTAAATTAGAAATATTATTATTATATGATATGATATAAAAAGATACTAATATCCTCATAAATAAAAAAAATACTATTCTATATATATATATATATAATATATATATATATATAATATTATATATAAATATATAATATTATATTAATAACTTAACATAATATTTGGTTCTTTGAAAATATTATAGTGATTACGCATATACTCTTATGATATATATTAAGATATACATAGAAAATATTTTAAGTCCTTATCCTTTATAATATACGAAGTACAAATATTTTTCTTGTGAAATTATTTTTATTATAGTTAGATTGAGTATAAATTCTTCTTTTCTTAATTTTTTATAATTATAAGTATATAATTATATATTATAAGATAAGCGAATCAGGGAGTGACAAATGTCAGTCCACATTGATCCGCTTGTCAGTATAAGATATAGATAGATATCATTGTCAACTGTCAACTATCCATATGACTTATGAGCATATCTGCATTACTGCATATCTAATTAGCAATGGCCAAGTGCTAAGCTGCTACGTAAAAAGGAAAATGTTGGGTGATCTTAAGAGATGACAACCCTGGCATATAGATACATAAGTAATTTTAATATATTTGTGGAATTAATAGGAGTGAGATTGTATCATTGAACTTGAATTCATGTATTTATGTCCAATCAATTCAATATTGAAAGGGTTACTAACCCAATAAGGTTACTCTATCATGATCCCGTACAAATATGAAATGTGTCATCCCGAATTTCAGGAAAATAATTTTCCATTTTTCAACAATAATTATTAGCTACTCACAACTATACAAATGCTTCACCATTAGTTAACGTATTAAACCTACCAACAAATTGAGGATAACAAATTAATTAAATCAAGAATCAAAAGCCTCAAAGTCTAGGTTTTATTACATAATTATTCTTTGCCGATACATTTGTTAGTGACATGTACCTAAATGAAGCAGACATTAATCTGTTACGCAATCTGTTCACTCTAACAAAGATCAAACAAAACTACACAAATTAAATATTAATAATCTACATTTTACAATGAATTTAACAAGATCGATTCACATAACTATATTTTCTCCATATAATTCACAAATTTACTTTAAACAACATTAGTCAATAGTGTCACATACAAAAGATGCGAGTCATGTGACTATTAAAGAAGGAGAAAGTATATACCAATTCGTAGTTTGTTTAGTGACGTTATTTGAGCTGAACTTAGTAGGGTGAACCGTGTGTTCGATTCCCCTAACCCACAACGACAATTGAGACGGAACTGAAACCTAAAACACCTAAACTTACCTCGAATTTGAATTAGCCCGAAAGCTGAACCGATACGTGTCAAAAAAACACAGACAAAGAAGAAAGTCTAAGTTTGTCAAGTTCTTAGGCACAAGTGGAAGAAAGATCACAAAAGGTGGCTTAAAGTTAGTATTGGACCATATTATTATATCATGTTCATCTGACCATTGCCTACAACAGAAGATAATTGATACATAGTGCAACGAGGTTAAGCCATCACATAATTAATTGTGTACATATATATTATAGTACGGCGGATTATGTTTGTCTAATTCAGGAGTAGACAACAAAAGTCTACTAATAATTAATTAATGATCAGGAGATAATTACATTATTATTTGATTTGGAAGCAAGGATTAGGTTGTTTGACTACTTTTCTATTATTATTTTTATGTTGTACTCGCTAATAAGTGTTGGAGTTGTTATTTCTAATTAACAATCGTTGATGAGTATAGGTATAGATCAGATGCAGTTGATCAATAATTCAATGAACTCATGATTCAATAATACATATCAGTAGTAAATATCGTACTTATGATGATCACATTCACATATGAACCATGCATTTTAGTGCGATGTACACATCAATTTGTGAAAAATGATCAACAATATGCAGCCCTTTTAATTTTTAAATCTAAGCAAGATCAACATTGGTAATAACTGGGGAGTTAGAATTTTGATATTGTATTCTGCATCATTGGATTTATTGAATTGTCTAGTATTAAATTTGGAAATAAAATGTTACATGGAGTCCTTAGAGAAAGATTAGATATAATAAGGATTTTAAATTAAAAAGATTACCCGAGAAAAACTAAGCATCAATAATATATATACATGTGTGTTTTTTGTCATACATAAATCCCCAAATTCATAAATGTATGTAATAAGATATTAAGATTGTATGTATATTTATCGCATTGGCTTAAAATAATTTAATTTGTCATAAGTCCCCACATTTATAAATAATGTATATGTAATGCTAATATACATTCGAATATTCGATGCCTTATGAGACTGCACTTAATTATATCGCATTGACTTAATATATAAAATATCCGAAAATATTAATCCTCCTATCTTGATAAAATTGTAAAGACACCTAACATATTATAACGGAGAAGAGAAGTATATATTATTGTTTTTTTTAATTAGTCCACTAGGGTACAATTACTCCCTCCATTTTTTTTTATTTGCTACATTTTGACACTGTTCATTTGTAAACTTCGACTTGCTTTAATTTTATACATCTACATTAAAATATGGTTATGTGTGATCTTGTTTAATTCGTCTCGAAGTGTACTTTTTAGAAATATAATTTTTTAGCATTTACAATTCAAGATATTATAATTTGAAGTCGTGTCTCGAAAATTGTAAAAAAGCAAATGTAGCAAATAAAAAGAGACGGATGGAGTATATTAATTGTGGATATTGTAGAAACAACATGCATGCAAGCCTGCAAGGCAAGGTAGGCTATATAATAACCCCATGAACCATACCTGACCACTACCCTAATCTATCTACTTGCTTCCATCAACATCGATATACTCTTAGCTTAATTATACTCGTGACTTTTAAAGCACACAATTTGCTTTGCTTCTCATCTTTAATTATTTCACTTTTCTTCTGTCTTTTCATGCTCTATATTACCCATTTTCTCGTGATTAATCTGCAAAAAAGCCCCCTTTTGTTCCTAATAATATCTGTTTTACTTAGCCAAAATACATGATTCTACATCATATATATATGATATTATTGTAAGTTTTTATTATCACCATCATCATCTTTTTCTTATGATGACTAACTAATTTCTCGTGAATCTCCTTATTAATCTTGCTCACCCTTTTATAGACATCCCCATTTAATATCTTCTTCCACAGTATATTCTTCATATATCTACCTTTCTCCACCATCTTCTACCCTACCACTCCATTATCTTTCACATACATATTAAATCGTGTCGTGTCGTGTTGTGTCATATCATATATTGTGGCTGCAATGGGAACCATTCAAAGAACAAAATCAGACATTTCAAGCATACTACTYTACACAAWAGAAACCAGTAGTGGTCCTGCTGTTAATAATGAAGACGGGTACGATCCTCCTAGTACAACTAGCCTGCCTYCGCTGTCAGAAGAGGTGGAGCTAGCKAAGTGCGAGTGTTGTGGGATGAGCGAGGAGTGCTCGGCCGAGTACATCACCGAGGTGAGYAAAAAGCACTCCGGCAAGCTGGTATGCGGGTTGTGCGCCGAGGCAGTGAAGGAGGAGATGGAGAAGAGTGGCGGGAAGACGAGGGAGGAGGCCTTCCTTTAAGAAGTGCACATGAATGCTTGTGTCAGGTTAACAGACTTGGAAGGGCTTTCCTACTTTGTACCAAGCTGATGCTGTTAAGAAGTTGTGAAAAGAAAGTACTAGTGTTCATAAGTCTGTTAAGCCCGCGCTCTCCTAGGAAGCGGCCTCCGCTCGAAGCTCCATTGTATGCCTGCTATTTGTTAAAGATATGCAGGATAAGGCCCTCACTGATTGTCATTCTTGCAACGTTGGGACGACGAATTACCTGCGATCTAAGGGATGCTAAGCTTATTTAGCGAGGCCAATGGCTTTAATCGACCATCAATCGGATCGCGTAAACTCGTCGATTCCCAAACACTTTAGACTTCAATCGCTAGTTGGTGTGCATAGCGGATGACATATATATTTTTAGCCGCCATGCTTTCGCATTTTAATCTATTCATATCCTGTTAGAATCTCTTCATTATATGTGCTATGAATTCAAGATCATGCACGCTAGGTTATATTTACGAACTTAATTTTGTGGATCTGACCAGTCGTGGCGTAAAAATAGATCCAAAGATATCTACAATATTAATATTAAGTGTCGAGTACTGATTTCAGAGGACAAGAGACGCATCAATTCCTTGTACTTCCGTAATGATGCTATCTAACTTCACTCGATACGCCTGGATATAACAGATTATCATTAACCTGTCTTAATCAATATTCTTGGTATCTGTAGCCGTATGATAACATCCTGTGACGCAATAATTTTCTCACCTGACCCATGGAACATCGATATATTTTAGTAGACTACTCGTAGTATTTCTTCGTCCCAGCGCCAGTAGCTCATTATCTACGACGAGACAACTCAGATTGTAAATACTCTGACGCCTCAACTCGGGTTAGACTAAAAAAAATACATGAAGACTATGAGAGCCTCTGGTGACTGATTTACCACCCCAGAGTATATACAGTTTGCCATCACCCAAGCTTGGTTTAATGGTTTTGGAAAAAATCCGCTGGAGTTTCACTCTCACAAAAACTTACGGTGGTCAAAGACTTCAAAAGTCGCTGTTCTTCACAAATAAATTTTTATAAAACGATTGTTTTTTCCCAAAAATCGGATACTGTCTCTACAAGGTTTTTCTCTTCATAACCAAAATCATTTTCCTGGTTTTAAATATCCACCTAGACTTATGTCAAGGAGAAGACCTAAGACATCCAAGAAAATACGGAATCCAATCTACACTTTCAGTTGCTTCAGAATTTGTCGGAAATTCGCCGAAAGCATGTCGGAAGATGCGCAATTCAGTGTCTCTGAATAAGAGAGATGAAAAAGCAGTCAGGCTCTCTAGTGTGCGTATCTTACATACCTATGGGACCACTCTCGATGCTTGAACGTCAGCAAGAGGAGAGAGAAATAGTCAGAGAGAGAGAGAATTCTTGACGAGAGAACAAGAGTGTGTCCTGATGTCAGAAATCACAAAGTTGGTCCCCTGTCATTGCTGGTCTCTCAGTTCTTTTTGTAGGCAAGTGAGGGTACGATCTAATTTAATCTCGGTGTGAGAATGAATTCTGGAATACTCTTATCCTAACATGAACTTCTGTTGGCTGCTTCATTAAAAGATTTGATTCAGTTCCCTGATTTGGACGTAGTAACTTAATGATCCATGTCTTCGTCCCGTAATCTTATTCACTTGGCCTGGACCAAGTTCATCGGGCCGAATAGTCAGCCCCTACTCCGACATCGAGTTTCTTCTAGTATCTAGGTGGAATACGATTGAGCATCCGTCGCGGGTTGCCCCACCAGGTATAAATACTTATTTTGTAAAATGGCTTAGCATTCCTTAGGGTAATAGAAGAAATCCTTCATCTAGATTTTAGCCCTGCCCAGGAGGATTGATAACAAGTTTATTCTCACAATGTCGACCAAACTTGCCTCAATCTGTTTGTTTTGTGAGACATGGGCGTAATTAGCCCTATGGCGTTCATCATGGTAAGAAACACAATATGCCCAAGTTGGCGATCCGAGAAATGGATAAAAAGACCATGGGCGATTACAGCCCATGGCGTTTACAAGCCGAAACTTACTCTGAAAAACCCATGGGCGATTCTGCCCATGCGTTTATAAACAAGAATCATGTCCAAGAAACATGGCGATCCGAGAACTGACATTATGAACCCATGGCGATTACAGTCCATGGCGTTCATAAGCCCATAACATATCATCTGAACCCATGGGCGATTACAGCCATGGCGTTGAGGAACTAAAAGTCCATGTTTGAAAAACATGACGTCCGAGAACTGGACCAAAGTGAACCTATGGGCGATTACAGCCCATGGCGTTCAGGAGCTAAATCCATGTTTTGAAAACATGCCTCCGAGAACTGGACATTATGAACCCATGGGCGATTATACTCCATGCGTTCATAAGCCCTCAACATATCATACTCAACCCATGGGCGATTACAGGCCATGGCGCTTCAGGAACTAAAAGTCCGTGTTTGAAAAACACGGTGGTCCGAAAACTGGACCAAATACAGCGGATTACAGCCCAGGCGTTCAGGAGCTAAAATCCAGTTTTGAAAAACCATGGCGGTCCGAGAACGGGACCAACAATCCTTGGACTGAGCCCACGCGTATAGGGAAATTTCCTATCCCCAAGAAAATGGGCGGTCCGAGGAATTGGACCAAAAATTGGACTGAGCCTCAAGCGTTTTGGGAAATTCCTATCCCCAAGAAAATGGGGCGGTCTGAGCAATCAGACCAAAAATCCTTGGACTTAGCCCAAGGCGTTTTGGGAATTTCCTATCCCAAGAAAATGGGGGGTCCGAAATCGTACCCAAACAATCTTGGACTGAGCCCCAAAGGCTAGGGGAAATTTTCCTTATCCCAAGAAATGGAGCGGTCGCGAGAATCAGACCAAAAATCCTTGGACTGAGCCCCAAGGCGTTTTAGGGAAATTTCCTATCCCCAAGAAAAATGGCGGTCCGCAGAATCAGACCCAAATCCTGTGAACTGAGCCCCAAGCGATTAGGAGAAATTCCTATCCCCAAGAAATGGGCGATCCGGAGATCGGACCAAAAAATCCTTGACATTAGCCCCAAGGCGTTTAGGGGAATCACAAACTTTCTCGGAATGCCTAAGTCCGTGTATTTGTCCTGACTTGGAAGGCATGTTAATCCACCCGGATTAATGTCATGCTCTTTACTGGCGGTTCACGGCCAGATTTTAATACCTGCTTTATTACCAAATACACCTCAGTAGGTAATATTACTGTATTATTACAGTAATCCGTACAACAGCGCATGTATCATTATACCCTCTGTAGTGGGCTTATTTCAATACTCAAGCCCAATAGTAACAGTCACATATCTTTATATAAGTGGAGTGTCCCTCACTTCATTCCACATCATTCAACATCTTTTAGAGAGAGAGAAAATCCTCCACGAATTCGACATTTGCTTCCTGCAATAAGAACATCCCAATTGCCAATCTATTCTCCAAACTTTCAGGATCTCTTCACTAGGTCTCGCTATAGGAAGGCCGTGTTCAGAGCGTGTAATACAAAATTATATTACATACATAAATTTCTTGGCCATGCAGTTCCGTGAGAAGAACTCACTTTCCAACCTTTCTTCTCTTACACTGGCCTACATCACAACATTACCTCGTAAATATCTTCCCTGTGTATTCAAAATATATTGTCTTGACGATTTCTATGACGTTCCCTTTAAAATCTTATAAGCTTCGGCCCATAACCTTTACAGTCAACATACGAGTATGCAAAATAGAAGAACTGACTAGCACCGCCATTTCCATAATCCCGAAAAGATACGTTACGCGGCTAGGTGCTACGTCACACTTATAAGTATCCCAATATTCGTTAAAATCTAATACTAACCCCGAATTAACGCATGCCACTCCTACCGCTTATCCTTGTAGAAAGCCCCAGACAAACGGTGGGCCATAATACCACCGTCGATAGTCTATCAACGCCGACCGCGAAAGAAGGAGACACCCTTATAGATGCATAAATTAACGATTATAAGGATATGCCTAGCATTACGCCAAACAAGAGTGGACCTTATTAACTAAACCCATAATAACCTTTTTATCACCTCTCAGAGCCTCAGTTGTCCAAGATGCGTGAGAGTTACATACGCCCCGGATCCCCTGCGGGACAGCGAAGTAGCGTCTGAGGCGCCGAGCGGCCCAGGGAGCAGAGGGCTGCTCCAGCTGCTCCAACCGCACTCGGTCACGGTTATTACGACCCCTCAGTCACATCATTTAGGAATTGGTTAATCTAGAAGATCATAGGTCGGCAACTCTAACCTTCCTTTATTCTGCACTCTCCAAGAACGAATCACTCCATCCACAATTCACGGGACTAAAAGCGGCCGGTAACAAACCCCTTTTCGCCCTGTCTGTATAGCGCTATATGTGTGTATGCACTCTCACGAGTTAGGCATCCTTGATTCCCCCATCCCTATGCGACATCTATTCTTCGTATCGAGTTTAGGCAACCTCCTAAACGCGCAGCCTTATTGAGAGCTTATCCCTTCTGATGCGGTGCCTGCGCATGTTAGATGCCAAACCAGCATATTTCCAAATTCTTATTACCTTCATCTTCCCGTTGTGCGCATATTCTCATGTTGCACCCTCCCTTACCCTTGAGGAACATGTTTACGTTGGTTTGAACTCAAAAGGATCACGAGAGCGCCTGTTGGTATGGATTCCGGACCAGAAAAAGTCCACCTTAATAATGATGCTTTGCAGTAGAGACTGTCTCCACATCACAAGGGTTTATTCCCGATGAGCAAGTTTATTGATATTAAAGGAGTTAAAAATCCGGCGACATAAAAAATCGGAGAAGATCAAACAACTATTATATTCCCAGAACCGAAAGTAGCCGCGCCTCCACCACCTTTCACCGTTAAATTTTAAAGTTGTATGGTTCGCTACAAATGATCACAAGAATGAGGCAATTCGATGAAGGCACCTATTCTGAGTTTCGAGCTATAGAATGGATAAGTGTGCTGGGGCTCCGAGGAGACGCTGGTCCTCCTTGTGCGTGTGAGCATGCCACTTGCCATCCCAAAGTATGAAATACATTACAAGTGAATAATTTCATAGGCTGTTATGTTTTTCATATATTAGCTCCACAAGTCGACCGTCATCCTAGCACTGAGGCCGTAGTGAGTGACGCTTATCACCTCAGCGATATGATGTGACCGTCTAACCCCTGCTTTCATAGTCGCCTTCGTGCTTGTGTCTCTTGCTGAACTTTCTTCTTTCATCACAGCTGATCCAGCGCGAGATTAGACCCCTTGAAGATGGTATTGTAGGTCGCTAATTCAAACATCGACGAAAGTCGACATGGCCGGGTAATGATGATGGAGCTCCGTGTTCTCGAGGACCGAAACGGTCACATGTCCAAATCCTCTCTTCAAGCCTCTCAATACAATCGTCTTTTTACATAAATTACATATTATCGAGTCATTTGCCCCTAACAAGCGTTTCTAATGTAAGAATATCACTATTTTCTTTCGAAAAAAGAGAACATCAATAATAAGACGAACAGTCCCGCAGCTCTTCGAAGAAAGTAGCCTGTGTGCATAACGTTGAATAGGCAGTGAATCGTAGTAGTGAATCGCGCGTCTCTCGCTACCCTTCGCCTCATCTTTCATGAGCTCCGCATGACGTCGCCGTGTTATGGACAATGAGCTACTCACACTTCAGGCAATACCCTTTGCTAGTGATACTTAATCTCCATCGACCATGATTAAATAGTTCTAGATACGTGCTATGGTCTTCAGAGAGCATGATGGTTTCGAAGCGGCGTTGTTGTAGTGTCTTGTCCTATGCGTTTCGATGCTATGACGCTTGCGTGCCAGCTTCATCGATACTATTAGCCCTTGCCGTCCATTTGCTCCACAAGTGAGTCCTCTTGCGACACCTACAATCTGCTCTCTCTGCTATTCATTCCAGAAATTCTCTGTCACAGACGCATACTCAGTCACTCCCCCATAACGACACATACAACATTCCGTGCTCCGATCCGATTCTTGGCGTTCTTTGCTGATTTTCGTTAATGCGTCGGTTTGAACAATATTCAACAACGGAGATCCCAGAGGGGCGAAAACCTCCAGCACGAATAAGAAACCCGTCCAAAGACTGCTCGTAGGATTCTACGAGGATGAACAATGGAACCCCCGCCGTCCAACGATTAGTATTATGCTGTGTGGTCTTCAACTTTCTTTTTCACTCGATAACTTTGCCAACAGTGTGAGGCACATAGCTCACTCCACACCGCTATGTCCTCGCTGTTTTGTATGAGATGCATGATCGATTAGTGCCGTAGATGATTAGCTGTAGTTACATCAAGAAGGTGATGGAAAGAAGAATACTTTTTTTCCATTGAGAGAAGCCTGTCTGAGCTAAGAGCGTTCTCTATTGAAATCTCCGATCCTTATCTTATTTTTGTAAACATATTTTAAATTAGCTTTATCAGCTCCTGTTTCTGCCAGTTTACCAATGTTCCGCCTACACTACTCATATTCTGTGTGTCCGATGATGTCTGTGACAAGATATTCTCTTCATGCCAGTCCATTCTCTCTCATCACTGCAATAAGGAAACCATCTTTAGTCAGTGAGCTTCCCCTCTAAATAAATACACCGATCTAAGCACTGACGAATATAACTAAAACAAAATGGTTCGTAAGATTTACTTCCCTTGTGGTTTTTAAACAACTCTCTCAAAATAATTGGAGCAGCATGCACATACGCTTAGTCTAACTACGATATAAGGCAATAACCAGCATGAAGATGCCCCTG